>PVJS01004305.1:0-69854 GCA_004027185.1 Glis glis
AAGGAAGGAAGGAAGGAAGGAAGGAAGGAAGGAAGGAAGGAGAGAGAGAGAGAGAGAAAGAAAGAAAGAAAAGAAAGAAAGAAAGAAAGAAAGAAAGAAAGAAAGAAAGCTGAGAGGTGAAGCTCAGAGATAGAATGCCCCTCAGTTTAATCTCTAATGAGAGAGAGAGAGAGAGAGAGAGAGAGAGAGAGAGAGAGCAGGCATGGTGGCACACACTTGTAATCCCAGTACTTGAGAGACTGAGACAGGAGGATCGCAGGTTCAAAGTCAGTCTCATCAATTTAGTGAGGCACTCAACAACTTAGTGAGGCCCTCTGTAACTTAGTGCGACCCTGTTTCCAAATAAGAAATAAAATCGGGCTGGGGATATAACTTGGAAGTAGAATGCTTCTGGGTTCAAGCCCCAGTACCAAAAAAAAAAAGAAAGAAAGAAAAAAAGGAAGGAAGGGAGAGAGGGAAGGAGGGAGAGAGGGAGGGAGATAAGGAAGGAAGGAAGGAAGGAAGGAAGGAAGGAAAAGTAAATTGAAAGGAACTACTTATAAATATTGCTAAATATCACCTAACATTTTAGTCAGTGAAAAGCAGTAAGTTGAGGAGGAGAAAGTCACATAACTGTTAGATAATTTTGCCTTTTCAATCTTTAAGTTTTCGTCTTTCAAATGCTTCTTTCCATGCCTTGCACCTTCGGCCTGGGTGGACCGTGACTTGCTCACTCAGTGTTTCTAAATGCATCACATGGTTTAATTTTATTTCCCAGTAAAAAATAGTAAGCATATATACTGATAGGTTTTAGGGTTGATTAGTTTTTTACTTCAATAAATCACAATGGGCTGGAGATGTAGGTCGGTGGTAGAGCACTTTCTGAGCATGTGTGGGGCCCTAAATTCCATCCCCAGCACCGCAAAAATGAATAAGTAAATGATAAATAACTAACAAGAAAGTTAATTTGGCCCAATTGATTTTTACTTCCTGAGAACTAAAGGGTGAAAAATGTTAATTTTAGAAAAAGAATGCAATATCAAAAAAGTAAGATACCTAAACTAGAGATGTTTATATTTATCCAAGTTAGCATGCCATTGTTAAACCCAAAACAAATTCTTGTATAATTGAGCACAATCACAGAAATTAGTTAACATCTCAGAAAATCAGTCCTTTTTAATTTAGAAAGTTTATTATATACTTACACTAAGAAATAAATAGCATGTATGTAAAAAAATAATACTGAAATGTTAGTTTTTCTTTTGTAAAATCCTAGTTAAATGTTATAGATTAAGCCGGGCATGAAGGTGCGTGCCTGTAATCTCAGTACTTGGGAGGCTGAAACAGGAAGATCAGAGGTTCAAGGCCAGTGCATACTAACTTAGTAAGATGCTGCTTCAAAATGAAAAATAAAATAGGGGTGAGGATGTGGCTCAGTGGTTGAAGCCCCCTGGATCCAATCCCCAGTACCACACACACACACACACACACACACACACACACACACACACAAACTTATAGATTAGATTATACTCTTCGCCTGTGATTAAGATTTGGTAATTATCTAGTAAGCACAAACTAAGAAGTTAGGATCTCTATTTTATTTCACATCCTGTTTGCATTGCATTGTGAATTTTCTATTTGCTAGTGGAAGGTCAGGAGAGCATTCTCTGGAGAGATGACAGAACTAAAGAAGAAAGTGTGGCAAGAAGACGGAGCAAGGTTGTCGGGTCAAAGGAAGAGCCGGGGCAAAGTTGGGCAAGATGTGTGGAAGGGAAGAAAACGGCCGTCAGTAGGTATGTCTGAAGCTGAGAAAGCAAGCTGACGAGCTAACGTGTCTGAAGTTAGAGCGGGCCATTATCTGCTCAGCTGTAGGAGAAGCCACTCAAAAGAAATGTTAAAAAGATCCTTCTCCGTTGCAAATAGACAGGAAGGGTAGCAAGAGAAAGAAACAGGGACCCCAGGCTGGAGGTTACTGACTCCATGCTTCCTTCTGCTTTCCTTTTGCCCTTCTTTCTGACTTTATTTCCATCTTTTTGGAGACAAAAGTCAAATAAAACTCTGAATAAAGAAAGTTTGATCAACCAGTAACCTAAGCTTCAAGGGCAGGGGCATCATGTGCCGGCATTGTGCCTAGCAGAGAACAGCTGTTGGATAGTGTGTTAGTCACCGGTTTGTCGCTGTAACCAAAATGCCTGACAAGAGCAACTCAGAGGAGGAAAGGTTTATTTGGGCTCATGGTTTCAGAGCTTTTAGTTCATGGTCAGCTGACTCCATGGCTGGAACCTGAGGTGAGGCGGAACATCATGGCAGAGGGGTGAGGGGAGGACAGCTGCTCAGCTCCTGGCAGCTGGGAAAGAGAGACAGGAGGAGGAGGAAGAAGAGGAGGAAGAAGAGGAGGAAGAGGAGGAGGAAGAGGAGAAGGAGGAGGAGGAGGACAGATGAGAAGGAGGAGGACGAGGAGGAGGAAAAGGAGGAGGACAGACAAGGAGGATGAGGAGGAGGACAGATGAGGAAGACAAGGAGAAGGAGGAGGATGAGGAGGAGGTCAAGGAGAAGGAGGAGGATGAGGAGGAGGTCAAGGAGAAGGAGGAGAAGGAGGAGGAGGAGAAGGATGAGGAGGAGGAGAACGGACAAGGAGAAGGAGGAGGAGATGGACAAGGAGGATGAGGAGAAGGAGGAGGAGGAGAAGGACGAGGAGGAGGAGAACAGACGAGGAGGAGAAGGAGATGGACGAGGAGAAGGAGGAGGAGATGGACGAGGAGGACGAGGAGAAGGAAGACAAGGAGAAGGAGGAGGAGGAGAAGGACGAGGAGGACGAGGAGGAGGAGGAGGAGGAGGAGGAGGAGGAGGAGGAGGAGAGAAGACAAAGGCAGAGAGAAAAGGGCTGGGAAGAAGAAGATGAACCGTTCCAGGGCACGCCTCAAATGAATTCCTTCCTCCACTCGAGCCCCGCCTGCCTACAGTCTCCAGCACCTCCCAGTCTTCCACGCAGCTATCTATGGATGAATCCACTAATGAGGTCAAAGCCCTCATGACCCAATCACTTCCCCAAAGCACCTCTGGACACTGCCACATCGGGAACCAAGTCTTAGACACTTGAGTTTTGGGGGGCATCCCAGCTCCAAACCCTAACCAATAGTTAATTTTATTTATTTATTTATTTATTTATTTTTGTGGTCCTGGGGATTGAACCCAGGGGCATTTTACTTCCGAGCTACATCCCCAGCCCTATTTTTTAATTCTTTATTTTGAAACAGGGTCTCACTAAGTTGTGGAGGGCCTCACTAAGTAGCTGAGGCTGGCCGCGAACCTGCGATCCTCCGGTCTCAGCCTCCCAAGTACTGGGATTATAAGCGTGGGCCACCACGCCCGGCTCTAGTTAATTTTAAATGATGATATCAAGTTGAAGCATGAGTCACCAAATATGAGTTAACTGAACTATGTTGAAAATTTTAGAGCTTGTCATATTTCCTCCATATATTGCTTATTAGAAATAGAATAAGGAGAGATTTAAAATGTATTCATAGTAGCCTGACTTGCCCTGGGTCATAAATACAGTTAAAAAAAAGAGCCTTTCTCTCACTTCACCCCTAATCACTCCGTAGACACCCCAACTCACAAAGCCAAAGGCACAGAGAATGGGGGCATGCCCCAGGATCACCTGAATTATGCAACAACGCTCTTGACACATTTCAGGAGGGAGTTGCTCTACCAAGTCCCCTGCCCGGGACCAGCCAGGCTGGCCTTCATAGAGAGACCTCACTGAGAACCTCCTCTCCCTGCTCACCCTTAGTCCTGTTCTGCTCCTAACTTTGGTCCCTGGGGTATCTTCCCTTTCATGCTTGCCACACTTCTTAAGAGACTACCTGGTCTGCCTCCACCCTCCACACATTCATATTTGAAAAATTCCAAAGCCCTATAGCAAGCTTTCTTCTACTTGATCACAAACTGCACCCAGTTTCTTTCTTCTGTCTGTTGTTTCCTAAAACATGTCTGCCCCGGGCTGCAATGGCTCCTTTAAATTTTCTCTATTACCTAAAAAGCATTTTCTTCTCCTCCAGTGTTATCTACACCCTTATAATGCAGATAAAAATTTTAAGATGTTCAGAGACAAATGAAAACTTAGCCAATTAATGTGAGTAGTAGAAAACAAAATTCAGCCTCATATACACTATACAATATAGACTATAACACTTTTTTTTGTTCATGATTAACATCTTCAATGGTAGATATTCTTGAAAGAGTCTCAAAAATAGGTTTCTCCTTTGGAAACTTAAGTAACAAAAATGTAATTCTTCTCCATTAATCAAGAATTACTTTCGCAGCAGATGAAAAGTATCATGGTTATCCTTACTTCTCTTGTCTTAATTGAGAAATAAATGGGAGGTTGTGGCTGTATATTTTATAACCTCCTCTCCTCTTTTGTGTTGAAATGTTCTTGGATATAGTTGAAAGAAAATGGCAACATATGGTCCATTAGTTTAAATGAGGTGGGGGAAGAACAGGATGGGTTATTAATGATAATAATTTTTACTTTCCTTTGCATCTATATGAGTTGCCTGATGAGAACTTGGCAGGCCTCACAGTCAAATGAAGTTTAAGGTTAAAGGTTGAAATGTGTCAACTGGATTTTTGGTCCAAAAAATGAAAGCAAAGGAAAATAATCCACGCTGGGGTTTTATGGACTTTCTATCTGGACAAATTTTTGCAATACAATTTGTGTATTTGTAAGCAACATTTCTTGTGTGGCTTTATATATATTGAACTGAAATCATTTTCTGGAATGCCTTCATTTTATTTTAGTTCAATAGTTGCTTCAAGTCTTAGTAACTTAATGATGGAATTCTGGTATTATTCTGGATATTTGGGGGCTAATAGTCTTTTCGGTTATCAAGGGAACAGGTATTCGTAATTGGCTAGCTAGGCGCCTGTACCTTTTGGACAACAACTTTTGTTGTTGTCTAAGAATAATGACCAACTGAATGTGCAAGACAGCCTTTCTTTCCAATATTGGAAAGAAATTCCAATGCCCTTACACCCTCGCATGCCTGAGATACACGAAATCCTCTCTTCCTTTTGTGAATGCTCAGTCTTCTCATTTTCCCTGATTTCTTCTTTCTATAAGATGCTCTAAAGGTCTATAAGTAAGTCTTCACACAGTTTTTAAAATACCCTTTTTTCTGACATAGTATGCCTCAACATCAGTTCTTTCAAAAACACTATTGTACAAATATTACCTGCAAAGGAACTTTGTGGCCTTCAAATTTTGTGGCTATTTTAGCAGCAGAATCCTTGTTTTTCTGATGCCAAAATGAAATATCATAAAGACTCCCTACTCAGGTGTAGGTGTGTGTGAAAAACCCTCACCTGGCTGGGCGTGGTGGCGCACACTTGTAATCCCAGTACTTTGGGAGGCAGAGACCAGAGGATCCGGGTTCACGGCCAGCCTCAGCTCTCTCTCTCTCTCTCTCTCTCTCTCTCTCTTTCTCTCTCTCCCTGTCTCTCTCTCCCTCTCTCTACCTAGTGAGGCCCTCCGCAACTTCGTGAGACCTGGTTTCAAAATAAAGTATAAAAAATAGGCCGGGGGTGTAGCGCGGAGGTAGAACGCCCCTAGGTTCAATACCCGGTACCACAAAAAAAAAAAAAAAAAAAAACCTCACCTCTGCGACTCATAATCCTTCCACAGTTCCGGCTTGCTCCTTGAGGCAGCCTGGAGGTATTCCCCACACCCCCAGGTCACCTAGGAAATTACTTTTTTTAACTGGGGATTGAACCCAGAGATATTCTCCCTCTAACTTATATCCCCAGTCCTATTTTTTAATTTTTAATTTTGAAAGAGTCTTGCTTGGTTGCTGAGGTCCTCGCTAAGTAGTTACTACTGACCTCCAATCTGGGATCCTCCTGTCTCAGCCTCCCAAGTACTGGGATTACATGCTTACATGTGTGTGCCCCAACATCCAGCAATGGGACTCTTTTTTTTTTAATCTGCTATTTCATAAAGCATGAGAATGCTTCCATGTTTTAGAGAATTAAAAACTGTTCTCATTTTTTTTTTTTGTACTGAGGATTGAACCCAAGGGCATTCTACCTCTGAGCTATACCCTCAGTCCTTTTTATTTTTTATTTTGAAACAGGGTCTTGCTAAGTTGCTGAGGCTGACCTCAAACCTGCAATCCTCCTGTCTCAGCCTCCCAAGTCCTGGGATTACTCAATTAATCTTTTAGAAACATTACTACCAGATATTATTGGGGGACTTTTACAAATTTTTCCTCAAAATTTTTAGTGTACATGAAAATAATGTGTTTTGTTAGTGCAAAAGATGGCCGGTGACATGCAAGTGCGGTCCTTGACTCAGCAAGTCTGAACAGTAGTTTAACTGATGTGCTTTTCGAGCCATGAAAATTGCCCCCTGTGTACTGCAAGATAAAATGTACTGCAAGATATATTTCATTAAGCTGGAGGAAACAATTGTGTTCTTCACAAGAGCTGGCAGTAAAAGTTAGCATTTTCCTGTTAAAACTATGAATTCCTCTTTCCCTAGCCTTGTATTTAGGTGCAATAGAGATTAGTAATTCCTAATTACTATTAAAGTAATTAGGAATGCCTAATCTCTGAAAAATGCAAAAGAGTCATTCTTTGCTGAGTGTGACACTTGGAAGATACACTACACATCTGTCAGCTACAGTTAAGTCTAATAGTACTGTGATCAAGTTGACAGACTAAGACAAAGACATGGACCAGACTTTCCTCTTGGCTCCTTGTTGTCACCCTTGATGGGGACAAGCTCTCCTGGTAGAAACACATTAAATGAACCACCCAGAGTCAATCAGTACTTTAACTAAGTAGCATGGAGTGCTGCTCTTTAAAAATATATAAATATATTGTGAATACACATTCTAAAAATTGATACCTAAACTTACCAAGTTTACAAATAAATAAAAGGATCATGAGTCCTTCGGTAATTTAACAACCGTTCCTTATTTTATGTAATAATGACTTCCTTTGCCAAATTGGACATCCACAAGAGCTGAATGCTAACCTGTACCCTGGTGATAATAATGGTTGCCCCAAAAGCACCTAATAACAACATTAAATGCAAAATATAGAATAATATAAATTATTGGCTATAATGTAAGTCTGGAAAGTAAGTTATAATTACATCACATGCATGCACTAACTATAATATAATACTGAAGGAATCTTTTCTGATTTTATGTCGTCTGTTCAGATTTAAGATGATGTGAGCTTTGGGGCACCCCACAGTAGCTCAGCTTCCTTCACAATATTCACCCTTGTTTTCTTCGGTATTGTGAACAGAGTGCTGGCTAGACTTGCATGTGCCATAGAAGTGTCATCCTTCTGTGAATGTTGAGATTTTTATGGCATCTTTCAGGGTGAAAATCAAAAACGTAACCCCCAGATTACCATGGAGGGTGCATTCTTAGCAGGCGAAATGGAAAAGAACTTCTGGTTCACGTTTTTACTACACTCTCTCAGAGAGCATGGGAGACTAGGGATGAGACCACAGAGTGGATGTGAGCTGAGGCCATGAAGGATGTGGAACTGAGTCAGAGGGCTTCTATTCAAGTTCTGGTTCAGCTCCTTACCGGTGGGATTTCCGCAAGACACTGAAATCCTTGTGAAAGGAGAGAGGCAAAATCTTCCTAGTCTAGTTCAGAGGATTGCGGAGATCAAAATAAAAATGCAGTGGTAGATGCCAAAATAATGGACCTATCAACTGTTGGAGAGTTTTTCAAAATCAAGATATTATTCACTGATGATTCGAAGTGAAGACTTGAAATAGAGTAACTAATAGAAATGTATGATGTTATCCTTATTGTGGATTGCTTATTTAATATAATACCTAATGCCATTTCAGCACTTATCGGCTGCACACGATTCTATGCATTTAATGTTAATTAGTTTATAAGTGTGATAAGGCCTATTTTTTATCTCTAGTTCACAGATGAGGGGACAAAGCAAAAATTAAATAAATAACTTGCTAAAGACCACCCTCTGCAGGTTGAGCATCCTTGATTGAATATCCAAAATTCAAAATACTCCAAAGTCTGAAACTTTGTATCGATATGAGGAAAATCCCACAGCTGACCCTATTTGGTGGGTTGCTGTCCAAACACAAGCGTACTAAAAAATATTGCATGAAATGACCTCGCCTAGGTATATAAGGTATCTGTGAAACACAGATGAATTTAGTGTTTAGACTTGAGTCCTATCCCCAAGATCTCTCATTATCCATATTCAAATATTCCCAAATCTGAAATACTTCTAGTCTATTCTTTTGGATAAGGGATACTCAGCCTGTAGGAAGTGATGGAGCTAGACTTCAGACATGTAGGTTGACTACTGAGCCATGATCAAAGCTTCCCATGCCTCACCTGCATTTCTTAGGAATTAACTTTTAAGCAGAGATCTGGAAATGAGGAGAAAAGGGCAAGGAGAATTGGGGCAGAGGAGAAACCAGACAAAATAGCCTGAGATGAGGAAGGCATTCTTATAGCATTTCTGAACTGTATGAACTTGTCAACTTTCCTGAATCTTAAAATTTTTCTGATTTCAAAAGAGAAAGGGGAGGGGTCAACTCCAATAGGTAAAGAGCTTAGAAGCCATCATTCCTCTTGTTACAGTTGGAAAAAGTTAGGCAAAATGAAAATCAATGAATTTTCATGGACCCTCCAGAGAAAAGTTGTAGCTCAAACTGCCACTCTGGAATCTGGGGTTATCTAGGTTATTTAGAGTGGCAGAGCCTCGATAGACTTACCTGGGATGGACACCTCCAGAGCCTTGAACTAAGAGGAACACCTACCTGGTGCTTGTGACTAATTGCTGGGGGCCACATCTGGACTAGCTAGAGAGTGGAAAACCCACTGGACTAGAGGGCAGAGAAGCTCACAGTCTCCTTGGATAGCCTTCCAGGAACCCCAACAGGTGGCTACCTGAAAAGTACCTCCTATGGCTCTGGCCAAAGTAGACTAATCACCGTGGATGCTCAGAATGTTCTCCTTAAGAAAGGTCTACCCTCGAAGGGAAAAGACTGTGGCTTTCCCAGGTGCTGGGAAGGGTGTACACATTCTGACCACCTCTAGCCTTCCTGTTTCACCTAAAGGAAATGTACAAAAAAAACCTAAAAAGGAAGGAAGGAAGGAAGGAAGGAAGGAAGGAAGGAAGGAAGGAAAGAAAGAAGAAAGAAAGAAAGAAAGAAAGAAGGAAGGAAGGAAGGAAGGAAGGAAGGAAGGAAGGAAGGAAGAAAAAGAGAGGGAGCAAGGAAGGAAGGAAAAAGGGAGAGAGAGAGAGGGAGGGAGAAGGAGGAGGAAAGGAAAGAAGGAAGGAGAGGGAAGAAGGGAGGAAGAGATAGGAAAGAAATGAAAGAAAAAGAGGAAGGAAGGAAGGAAGGAAGGAAGGAAGGAAGGAAGGAAGGAAGAGAAAGAAAGAAACAAAGGAGAAAGAAAGAAAGGAGAAAGAAAGAGAGAAAGTAAAAGAAAGAGAAAGGGAAATAGAGAGCTGGGACTCCAAATAATAGTTGGAAATGCTGAAGTCAGAAGGGTGTAGGGAGTCAAGGGAAAATATATCCCTGGAAAAATGCTTGTCAGTGTCCCAGCTCTGAGACAGGCGCACTGAAACACTGAGGTATAATTGGAAGATTATAGAATGCTCTGCTTCCCCCCAGCCTGGCACCACAGCGGGGCTCCAGTACATAAGTGGATTAGAGCTGAAAGACTGAAGTCACCACTGAGGCTACTTAGCTCAGCCCAAAGTTAAGAGGGGAGACACAAACAGGAGCACTGGAGACACTTGACACCTCTAACACTTACAGCCACAGCAGACATTAAACACAGCCCTTCTCCAGGCCAGATGAGCCACTTACCTCAGGCCCTCCGATCTGATAGAACAAAAAATTGCAAGTCGTGACAAAATACAAGGAAATACAGTTTGAAAACACAGATGATCAGAAATAGACTTGGGGGAGGGGGAGGAAGACTTGAAGAGGGAAACACATCAATGGATATGATGTGCATATACAGATCTATCAAAGCTAATCAATGTGTTGTGCACAGGAAGGTGGGGAGGGGAGGGAGTGGGGTGAGAACTGGGGGAGGCTCAATGAGTGCTGTGTGCATGTATGCCTCTATCACCCTGAACTGCATCACAATGTATGATTACAATGCACCAATTAAAAAAAAAGTTTAGCTGGGTGTAGTGGCACACACCTGTAATCCCAGTACTTGGGAGACTGGGACGGGGGATCACAGGTTTGCAGCTAGACTCAGCAACTTGTGAGGCCCTCCGCAACTTAGTGAGACCCTGTTTCAAAATAAAGAGTAAAATAGGGATGGGGTATAGCTCTTGGAGGTAGAATGCCCCTGGGTTCAATTCCCAGTACCACACACATACACACACACACAAAAGTTTAAATAAAAAAAGTAAAAAAGTAAAATGTCAATGCCATTTTATTAATTTAACTGATTTGAGCAATGTTCAATTTAATAAAGCATTAAAATATTAGTGAAAAAAAGAAATAGACTTAGAATGACACAGATGCTATAATTGTCAGAGAAAGAATTTAAAATAATTAAATTAGTAATTTAAAAGAATTTAAATGTGATTAAAATGTTAAGAGAGTTCATGAAAAGCAGGCATTATAAAAGAAACGATAGGTGATATTAGCAGAGAAATTAAAACTCTAAAGAAGAATTCTAAAATTTGGTGACAGACATCAAACTATAGGCCAAGGAAGCTCGGATAGCCCTCAGTGGTACAAATATCAAAAACAAAAACAAAGAAACAATGACAGCAAAACCCCACGCCTATGCATATCATATTCGAACGGCAGAGAGGCAAAGACAAAATTAAATCTTAAAAAAAAACAGGAGAGCCGGGTGTGGTGGCGCACGCTTGTAATCCCAGTACTTTGGGAGGCGGAGACTGGAGGATCCGGGTTCGCGGCCAGCCTCAGCTCTCTCTCTCTCTCTCTCTCTCCCTGTCTCTCTCTCTCTCTCTCTCTACCTAGTGAGGCCCTCCGCAACTTCATGAGACCCAGTTTCAAAATAAAGCATAAAAAGAATAGGGCTGGGGGTGTAGTGCAAAAACAGGAGGCAAATTTGGGGGGAAGGACACAAAATACCTTACCTATAGACAAATAAGGATGCCAATTAGAGTGTATTTCATATAACCATGCAAGCAAGGATAGAATGGAATAAAATACTTAAAGTCTTGAAAGAACCCTAGAAATCTATGTCTAGAAATATTATCCTTTGAAACTTAAGTGGACTTTTTCAAAAAGCAAAAATTGATGGCACTCATCACCAGTAGAATTGCTCTTAAAGAAATTGTGAGAAAAATACCTCAGGGAGAACAAAACCGAAATAGAAACCCAGATCTACATAAATAAATGCCGAGCATTAGAGAAAGAGCAACGGAGGTAATATAAAATCTTTCAATAATCACCTTAAATGTGAATAATCAATATGTACCAATTAAAGCACAGAGATTGTGAGGATTAAAAGACAAAACCCAATAACATATTGCCTATAAAAAATGTACCTATTGGGTCTATATAGCAAAGTTTTGTGATCCATTCATCTCTTGATGGATTATCTAGGCTGATTCCATAGGCTGGCTATTAAGAACAACATTGCACCATTTGAAGGAAAATGGATGCAACTTGAGAATACTATACTAAGTGAGTACACCCAGCCCCAAAGAACGACGTTCTCTTTTATATGTGGAAGCTGGAGAGATATTTGGAAATAAGGGCAACATCAGATAGATGAGCAGAGACTCTAGGGCAATGGCTGAAGGGGATTAGGGGAGGGAGGGGGGAGACGAAGTCATAAAGAATGCATACTAGAAATAATGCCACGAACGTTTACAAAATTGCCAATTCCAATCTCAAAGACTTGAGGGTGAGGGTGACTTTGCAGGGGGGACCCAGTGGGGAGGGCAACAAGAGTCGTCTGCATGCATTTTTCTAACACTCTGTACCCCAACATGATGTAAAATTACAATGCACCCAATTTAAAAAAAAATGAGTCTAACATAGGTTAAAAGTAAATGGAAGGAGAAAGATCAGAATCTAATCAAAAGAAAGATGGAGTAACTACAAGAATTTCACAGAAAACTGACGTCAGAGCAAAGATGATGATCAGGGATAAAGACAGTATGGCATCTTGATGAAGGGTCCATTTACTGGGAAGACATGTCAGCCCTACATCCGCACGCTTCTGCCCAGTGTTAAAATTTAACTTGCAAATTTTAAGTATTTCCTGATCTGAGCATCAAAATAACATGAGTCAAAAACTTACAGCACTAAAATGAGAAATAGACAAATTCACAATTGCAGTCCGAGATGTCAACACCCTCTATTTGCAATGGACATATCAAACAGGCAGAAAGTCAGCAAGGTTACTGCAGGGCTGAACCTCACCATCGTCACCTTAGTCTAGTCGCCATTCAAAGAACGGTCCATTCATTAGCAGCAGAATGCACATTCCTCTCAAAGGCACACTACGCTTCCACCAGGATCACACTCTGGACCACGAGACACACTTTGCTAAAATTAAAGAATGGAAGCCGGGCGTGGTGGCGCACGCTTGTAATCCCAGTACTTTGGGAGGCAGAGACCGGAGGATCCGGGTTCGTGGCCAGCCTCAGCTCTCACTCTTTCTCTCCCTGTCTCTCTCTCTCTCCTTAGTGAGGCCCTCCACAACTTCGTGAGACCCGGTTTCAAAATAAAGCATAAAAAATAGGGCTGGGGGCGTAGCGCGGAGGTAGAACGTCCCTGCGTTCAATCCCCGGTACCGCAAAAAAAAAAAAAAAAAAACAAGAATGGAAATTATGCAAATATGCTTTCAGACCACAAAGGAGAGGAAATTGCACTCTCCCAAAGTATTTTACTCCATTTTTCGATCATTTAAATTTTTAAAATTTCATTTAATTGAAAACTGTGCTCCTACATAGTCCCTTTATTCTTATTTTGCTCATCCTTTCGTAGCTGTCAATAGTAAAACTACTCTTCACTTTAAATGTCAACTGTGTTGATGAACTTGACTGGATTAAGAGATACCTAGGATTACCCGGGGTCTGGCATGTTGATAAGATGATTGGCATGTGGACGAGCAGGTTGAGGGGAAAGTCCAGCCCTGAACGTGGCTGGAGCTCTGCGAGATAGGCTGGGAACGCAAAGAATGGAAGAAGAGGCCAGGCGTGGTGGCGCACGCTTGTAATCCCAGTACTTTGGGAGGCAGAGACCGGAGGATCCGGGTTCGCGGCCAGCCTCAGCTCTCTCTCTCTCTCTCTCTCTCTCTCTCAACTTAGTGAGGCCCTCCACAACTTTGTGAGACCCGGTTTCAAAAAAATAAAGTATAAAAAATAGGGCCGGGGGTGTAGCGCGGAGGTAGAACGCCCCTGCGTTCAATCCCCGGTACCGCAAAAAGAAAAAAAAAAAGAATGGAAGAAGGAGGAGGAAGAGGAAATAGAAAGGTGGGCTCTTCCTGGGTGAAGGCGTGTCTGCTCTTGCCTGGAGATATCAGACCTCAGCTCTTCTGCTCTTCTAACTAGCCTCTCACTGCCAGTCCTCCGGGGAGTTTCCAGGCCTTTCCATCCTGGATTGGGACGGCATCATTGGTCAATCCTATCCTGAGACCCCAGCTCCTGGACCAGCTGCTGGTTCCTCCAGGTGCCAGGGGCCACTTGGGACTGCACCGCTTCTGAGTTGGTAAGTCCCCTTTTATGATCCCCATACCCTGTGAATTCTGTTACTCTAGAGACCTTGACCAATACATCAACCTCCAGGTATGTGAAGACATGCCTTCACGAGCAGTTTTATCAACCCTGAACATACCCAGTCTCTTTGATCATCACATATTAAATGGTCTTTAAACTTAACCTCTCGGTGGCTTTGCATACATTGTCAAACTTGCTGAAACTCCCTTAAAATATTCTAGGAGCCTAGAACTTGAGACACCTGGTGGTGGAGATTTCCAGTTAAGAAGCCAATGGACTCTATGTGTCTATAACCCTCTAATTAAATAACAAAGAAGAGGCAAAGAGGCATGGACTCTCCAAAGACATATTTTTCCTGATACATTTAAACTGAATGAACCTGGGCAATTTTCTCTGAGATCATATGGCCATTTAATGCTAAAACCAAAGGAAAACATGTTCAATGCTTTATTTACTTAATTACTCATCAAAAACTTTCTTAGTTAAGCTGGCCGTGGAGGCACACACCTGTAATCCCAGTACTTGGGAAGCTGAGACAGGAGGATCGCAGATTCCAGGCCAGCTTCAGCTACTTAGTGAGACCCTGTTTCAAAATAAAAATAAATATACATCTGGGGGTGTAGCTCATAGGTAGAATGCCCTGGGTTCAATCCCCGGTACCACAAAAAGAAAAACAACACTTTAGTTATTATGTGAAGTTTTCATAAAATTTTAAGATTCCAGTTAAACATGAGGCATACAGAGGGTCACCAGGACGTAATGTGTGAAACACTACACTCACCTCGTGAACTTAGGTTTCATTTTCTTATACAAGGTTGAACATCTTGAAAAAATTAGTAGACAAACAAATAGTAAGAAAATTCTGAAATTATAAATAGCTTTTTTTTCCCTGAAGGACAGCCCCCTTCTGACCCTGTGTTAATTCGGTTATTATGGCCTCCATTGCTCTGCACAGAGATGTGAATAAGGTTGATTTTTCTGGCAGAAGCGAGGCACGCAATATGCACAACAGGCAGAAGGGTGCCTCGCTGCACTTTCTCAACAGTGATTTAATGACAGAGCAAATTTCGACGGCCTGCCCTAGTCATTCTGAAATTCCAAGCATGTAAGACTTTTCCTGGTAATTTAATCATAATATCTTTGGAGAAATTTCCAGTCACTTTGTAGTGACTAAAAATTTCATGCGGATAAAATTCTTAAGACAACTTTAAGAAATTAAATTTTGGATGGAAATGGAATGTGTTTTGCAGGACTGCAGATGAAAAAACAAAACCTAAGAACTGATGGGTATTATATTTTAAGATATATGTTTTCTCTTGGAGGATCATATTTATCTGGATCATAAAATGAAATTATGGAATTTTTTAGGAAGGCCAGATTTAAATTAACAAAATAATCAGAACTTTTATGCCCTCCAGTGATGGTCATTAATAGCTATGTGCAAAAATAAACATTTCTCTGACATATATCTAAGTGCTAGAAAGACCAACAGAGAAGATTCAGTTGCATAATGAAACATTAGGCGTTCTAGGAGAGTTAACCAGAATTGGTGTAGAGTATCTATGTGTTTGCATTAAGGTTTCATATTGGAAGGGAATAAGATATTTTTACTGTTGTTTTGTTTATCCTAAGCTATGTTTTTCTGGTCCGTTAGGCTAAAAGAGTTTAAAAAGAAATTGTGATATGATAAGGTCCTATTACCAGAATCAAAGGTTGGGGTTGCCTGCCACTTAAGTACTGATATTTGGGAAAAGAGAGTTGGAGGGAATGAGTGAGGTTTATTTAAAGCCAGTCCAAAAATGAAAAGAGGGGCTCTATCTTCCTGGGCTCAGGAGCCAGAAGGGTTTTCTAGAAGGGGAGCAGGTTTTGAGGATGGAGGCTGGGAGAGTCTTCTTCAAGGAGCAGGGACTTCTCCAGCACCTCCCAGTACATCTCCACCTCCTGCTGGCCATTGCCAGGAAAGGGAGGGCACTATGAGGCCATCTTGGATCTCTGAACCTCAAGAAAGGTTTAATGGTGGACATCCAGCTTGGGCTTCTCTTCAAAGCAGTAGGGAAGGGTGGGAGGGAAAAGGGAAGAGGGAGAAAGGACAATTTCAAGGGAACCCCTGTTACATTAGTTCATTTTGTGATGCTATAACACAGTGCCCCATATTGGGTAATTTATAATGTATAGAAACTCATTTGGCTCATCACAGAATTCCAGGATTGAGGAGCTGAATCTAGCGAGGGCCTCTGACTGCATCATAACAGGGCAGAAGGCACTGCATGGGCAAGAGAGAACAATAAAGGGGCAAACTCATCCTTTATGAGGGCCCCACTCTGGGGTGTCCTACTCCCCCAATAATGGCATTAATCCGTCATCACCTCCTGAAGGAACTGCCTTCACAGGTGTGCACTGGGGATTGGATTCCCGGCATGGAAGCTCTGCAGGACACATTCCAACCATAGCAGACAGTGTTCCATGTGTATCTATCTATCATCCATCTATCTATCTATCATCTATCTATCTATCATCTATCATCTATCTATCCATCAATCATCTATCTATCATCTACCTATCTCTTTCTCTCTCTCTCTCTCTCTCTCTCTCTCACACACACACACACACACACACACACACACACACACTCACACACATCTACAGAGAGATCCTCTGATGTAATGACTTTGAGCCCACTTGCCCTCCACACACCACACCATACCACACCACAACCATCCACTTGTCCTCAAGGTCTGAGAGTTGGACTACACACTGACGTGGCCCCTTGATACCTGTCTCTTCCACTCCTTTAACAAACAGAAAGCTCAAAGCACAGCAAGAGCTTCTCAGAACCTGATCCGAGACCAGATCCCCAAAAAGCCCAATTCTCCCTGCTGTGAGATACCACTGTGTCTCTCCATTGCACAGAAGGAAACTTCTCCCCCTCTCCTTGTCTATGAATGTGTAATTCAGAGCCCACATCGGGCAGATTTCACATAGGATGGATCTAAAATCTTTGATTGCCTACTCTGGGACCCTGGAAGCAACCATCACTCTGACATGGGTCAGGAAGCTGATATTAAATTCATATTAGGGATTTAGGAACAACAGAATCACTCAGATTTGGCACATTTGAGATCGGCCATTAATAAGATCATTGTAAAAGGAAGTTAAATCTGGAAATCATAAAAAAGTGATGCAGTCAGAACTTAAGTATTTAATTTTATCTTAGAACACAGAAATTGCTCACTCTGTCTCCATTGTAAGAATGAGAATGGTCCACTCTTTGCATTTCTCATCTTCTTCCTGTATTTCCATCAACCATAGGCAAAATGCACCATCTACTATTGGCAGTTTGGATTTCTTTTTTTTATTGTTGTTGTTGGCGTCTTTTGTTTTGTTTTGTGGTGGCACTGAGGATTGAACCCAGGGGCATTCTGCCTCTGAGTGAGATACACCCCTGTTTTATTTTGAAACAGATCTCCCTAAGTTGCTGATGGCCTTGATAAGTTGATGAGGCTGGCCTCAAACCTGCGATCCTCCCATCTCAGCCTCCCAAGTACTCAGATTACAGGCGTGCACCTCCGCACCCAGCTCAGTTTGAATTTCTTTAAAGTAAAGCTAGAAATTATAAAAAGAAGTGCAAAGCAATTTGAAAGCACTTTATAATCCCCTCCCTCAACAATTTTGTGCATTTTCAGTTAATATTATGACAATTAACCAGTACCTAGGTCTTCCGAACAATGCCGCTTAGTTTTTATAAGCATAATTATTTTCCTATTCACCTTCTTCTTCCACAAATTTATGTAATATTCAATTAAATTTCCTTAATACAGCAGTTGTAACTAGTGCAGAGTTTTGAAGACACACTCCTGGCTCATACTCAGCCTACGATTAAAGTGGTAGGAGCAAAAATACAAAGATTCCAATGTGCTTATGGGACCTAACCAGTGTGTTTGCAGAGAAAATGGAGAGTTTCAGTTAATCCAGCATCTGGTTAAGAGTAAACCATTTAAACCAATTTCTTTTGCGCTTATCAAAGTCATCAGTTTATGTACCGATTTGAAAAGGGTTTAAGTTGTTTGCAACATGATCCTGTCTCCTGGGGCAGAAGTTGATCCATTTTTCAAACTCTGGATTAGAGTGACTATTATTTTTGAGTTTGGAATTGAATAAGAGGGAATGAAACGGAGCAGAAGCTAGAATAGAAAGCAAACAAAAAACTACCCTTTAAGTCTCTCCTCCATCCATAACCAGCCTTGGGAATAATAAAATAAAAATAGTGATCATCTCACAAAAGCATAAAGATATATGCTAAAGTGTTTGTTTTATCTTCCGATATTGTCCTATACATATTTTAAAAATAGTACTACACCACAATTTAAGTTTCCTAATAGAGTATAGTAAATGTCTACTTTTAAATATTGTATCAACATAGCTAATAGGCAATTTGGAATATGGTATTCTCTACATACCAAAATTATTCCATATAGAGCAAAATTTTGAAGCCAACTCTAAAAACAGAGTACAAATACAAAACCTAGCCAGTGATATTTTTAATGAATATTTTTGTTACAATCAAATACACTAAATAAGCAAAACTCACCCTGCCATATATCAGTACAAGGGTTTGAATTTTGGTTAGTTGGAATTTAAAATTGGATTAACCATTTTACATTTCAGTCATAACATTTACCTTATTTCTTTGCCAACCCTCAATTTATGCTCATTCGCCGTAAGAGGGAACATTCATTCCCACCGCATTATATATGTTGGTAAACTTCAAGGCACAAAAACCAACCTAACAGAGCTCCCCATTGTGGAGTCTTCTATCACTTCTCTGCACATCAGATTTCAAAACCCAAGCGCAATGTTGAAATTGGCTAATAACCAAAATGTGCACTGTCAAATTAACTGTTCCCATCTGAGGTGATAAATGGAGGGTTCATAACTGTAAACCGTGGCATATGAAAAATAGCTCATTGACATCTTTTCTTAACATCTGGCTCCGCAATCAATGTACCAAAGCAAATGGAATATGCAGTTCCATTTAGGCCCTCAAAAATTAGCTTTTGTGATCATTTCTGTCTCAGTTATAGGCCCGTGTAGCATCAACAAAATGAAAGGGTTTACTGTTATATTAATAAAGGCCAAGCATTCAGATCCGTGCACGTTTTATACCCGTCCTTTATTCAGCAATAACTCAGGACCAGCAGTATCACGAGGCAGGGTTAATGCAAGCCCTCTTCCCCAGGAAAAACTGAACAAGGCCATACTCTTTCCATCCCTGGTCTCCATCTCTTTGGGAGAAACAGAGCCTCATTAACTTAAAAAAATGAAAAAAAATACACACACACACACACACACACACACACACACACACATATGTATCTATACAGTTCCTCAAAGAGTTCTTTATAGGAAGACTCATTTAAAACAACTATGTATTCATTTTCAACAAGCACGAGGAAGGGATTTTTTCATAGGGTTTTTCATACTCAGTACGAAATAGACATTAGGTATGAATGTATCGTGATTGTCTTTAGTACAATATTTACTACAGACTCAAGAATAATGTGATATGAAGAATATGGAAATAAAAGTAAGTTGAAGTTCTGAAAACAATGATATTGGTGACGAATGTGCTCATGCCAGGAAGACGCAATGAATATGGAGACAATCCTTAACTCAAGCAACACTTGCCTTACTAAGCCAGTGGCTCACTAAGAATATGACTAATTCAGCCAGGAATAATTTATATCAGATTCTAAAGTGAGTCAATGAATTAAATTGTTCCAATTTTGCATAACAACATATACATACTCAGGAAAGAGAGTATGGGGCATTCAAAGAAAAGCTTTATCATTAAACCATAACTTTCAGTCTAACACAGTTTTATAAACATGACTGAAGTCAAAGTGTCCAGTAGCTTAGGGTCTTTACTAGTCCTGATTTTTTACGCAAGTTGAGCGTATTTTTTTTTCTTTGATACTGGGGATTGAACCCATAGGCGATCTACCTCTGGGCTATACTCCCCAGCCCTATTTTCTTATTTTATTTTTTTCTTGATAAGTTACTGAGGATCTTGTTAAATCATTGAGGCTGGCCTTGAACTTGTGATCCTCCTGTCTCAACCTCCCACGTACTGGGATTACAGGCATGCACCACCGAGGCAGACCATAATTATTCTTTCAGCAAGAACTTGCAGTGTACAACTCACCAGGCCCCATGCCAGTATCTAAGAATGCAACACACGAAGTTACAGGGGACCTGCTCTGAGAGAATTAAGAAAACAAACAATTGCCTGCAGTGGGACTGACAGCAAGAAGAAGCACTAGACTTAAATGAGCAGGACCCAACTCCCACTGGAGGGCAGGGTAGACTTCCTTCGTCTTCGGTAAAGCACATCCCATGGTTTCACAATTAGCGACCTAAGAAAGTAGGCTCTCCAAAGATAGCACTACTTCTAAACAGTAGACCGAGCTGCACACAAAAGGTGGCATTTAAAGCATCCTCCATTAGCCATTGTACACACATTTGATCGTGCTCTACAGGGAGCCAAAATAACCAATGCAGGGCTTGGTTATTTTGCGAGAGCACATTACTCACACTCATACCCGTGTTCCCAGACTTTGGGACTTGGTCCTCCTTGGTTTGGACCAGCTGCACTGAGCCGCTGGAGGGAACAGCTTTGCTCTCGAGCTGCCCTGGCTCTGGGTTCTTGGAAGCACTAAGCTTCTTCTCTGACAAAATGTCTTTGCTTTCTCTCTGTCATCAGCGGCATGAGTGACATCAGTGCCTCAGCCCTGGTCCCTTCTGCTTCAGGAATCAAACATCTAACGAGATGCTGTTTCCCTGGTGCCATCCACAGGCCTGTTCCTGTACAGCTCGGGGAAATGGAGTCACAACCACACTTGTGGAAAGTGATTTAGAAATCTTCATTAGCATTGTCTTGGCACTTTGGCCTAAGCGAATTCACTTGTGTAAATCTATCTGGAAGAGGAAGAGAAAAATATATCTATATGGCTACACAGATATATACACACGTATGTGTGTGTATATGTGTGTGTGTGTGTGTGTGTGTGTGTGTGTGTGTGTATCCAGAAAGATTTCCTCACAGTGTTTACCAAAACTCTATTCATACTAAGGAAAACATAAGCAAAAATCTCTCAAAATAAAAGGTTAAAATTAATCAAGAATATTCATGTAATGGTATATCAAGAAGCCACTGAAATGAAAAATATAAAACTCAGAAAATATTATAAACTATAAAGATGAATAAAATCAGGAGGCTGAGGCAGGAGGGTCACAAGTTGGAGGCCAGCCTATGCAATATAGCAAGACCCTGTCTCAAAATAACAAGGCTGGGTGTGTAACTCGGTGATAGAGTGCTTGCTTAGCACATGTGAGGTTCGATCCCCAGGATCAAAAAAAAAAAAAAGGATAAATACAATAAAGAATAATCTCAACTACTTAAAACATACACAGGAAAATATACTGGAAGAAAAGTACTTCATAATAATATCAAAAATACGGCCAGACAATGGCAATTTGATGCTTGATAATTTATTTCATTATAATTAATTACTGTTTTTCCAAAGACATAAGTAGGAACAAATGTTCTAATACTTTGTCCCCCAGTTCCTACAATCAGATGTGGAGGAAGAAGGTCACCTAGACTTGCACTGTCTGTGCCACCCGCTGGGGCCCACGGGAAGGTGGTAGGTGACCTGCACTGGTTTAAATCTTCCGGAGCCCACCTAAGGGGTGAATGTGGAAGTGAATTCTTATCAGCATATCTGTTTTATCTCGCTCAGTGTGAAAACCAAGGGTCCCTTGGAACTGAATCTCTCCTGCTCTCCACACTGACAGATTAGGGCAGAGTTGCTAGTTATTCTCTTCCATTGCCAAACTTACATAATCTGGATTTCTGTTCTCTTCCTATATTTTCAAGGAGATCACAGAAAATCACAGAACTTCAAGAAATTCTTCAGGTAATCATGTGTTAATGTTAAGTATGCACTTAGAACATAAGCCATAGTCAGCCGGGCGTGGTGGCGCACGCTTGTAATCCCAGTACTTTGGGAGGCGGAGACCGGAGGATCTGGGTTCGAGGCCAGCCTCAGCTCTCTCTCTCTCTCTCTCTCCCTGTCTCTCTCTCTCTCTCTCTCTCTCTCTCCTTAGTGAGGCCCTCTGCAACTTTGTGAGACCCGGTTTCAAAATAAAGTATAAAAAATAGGGCTGGGGGTGTAGCGTGGAGGTAGAACACCCCTGGGTTCAATCCCCGGTACCGCAAAAAAAAAAAAAAAAAGAACATAAGTCATAGTCTACAAAACCAGGTCCTCTCCGTAAGGCTTTCAAAAACAAGAACACTTTCTGTAGTGTATATGGATGCTCTTTTTTTTCTTATCCTGAGCTCTGTGTTCTGACTTTCTGGATTCTTTTCAGTAGTGGAATGTCTCTACACGTGGCATCCATCTAGGCTGGCCTCTTCCCAACACTAAGGGCTCCTGGAGTTTCAACTTCCATATTTCAAAAGGACAATTACACTCAAATGGTTTCTTCTTGACTTCAAGCACGATTTTTATGTATAGTGAATTACTTGCTGATGAAAGGATAAAAAAATGTGGTGTGTATACACAATGAAATATTATTCAGTGATAAAAATTATATTCTGTCACTTGCAACAGTATGAACAGAACTGGAGGATATTATTTTAAGTGAAATAAGCCAGGCACAGAAAGACCATTACCACATGACCTTTCTCAAAAAATTGATCTCATGGAAGGTGTAGATAGAATAGTGGATCCCAGAGGCTGGGGAGAGCAAGGGGAAGGGAGAATGAGGAAAGGTACTCAGGTATAGTCAGGAGAAATAAGTTCTAGTCTGCCACTGCACTGTGGGGTGACTATAGATAATAATAATAATGGACTCTCCAGATGTGGTGGCACACGCTTGTAATCCCAGTAATTGGGAGGCTGAGACTGGAGGACCTGGGTTCACAGCTGGTCTCAGCTACTTAGTGAGGCCCTTCACAACTTAGTGAGATCCTGTTTAAAAATAAAGAATAAAAAATAGGTCTGGGGGTGTAGCTTGGAGTTAGACTGCCCCTGGGTTCAATCCCAAGCACCACACACACACACACATACACACACAAAATAATAATAATGTACTGTATATTTCAAAAAAGCTCTGAGAAAGAATTTTTTCACCATAAAGAAACCATAAATATTTATTCTGACATGGACATTATACAAAATACACACACACACACACACACACACACACACACACACATATATATATATATTAGAAAATCTAAACACTATTAAAGCTGAATGTCTTTCTTTTAATGGGCATTTTAAGACTTCATTACACAACCTAACAGATTGCTTTTCTTCCATGCAAAATTTTTCATTAATAAAATCAATTTAAATTACACTTAGAACCAGATAAAGGTCTATGCAGCCCCTGTCCAGATGTCTCGTTGGATTTTCCTTTTTCTCGGGCTATCATGTGCACTCCATATTCCAGCCTTCTTGCACATGTCTGCTCTTCTTCACAGAGAGAATCGGACAAAAGGGTGTGCGTGAGTCATTGCCCGTCCATTACAATTATTGGAAAAACAACCAAAGACACATGGCCAGCTGACGGTGGGTCAATAGAATCTTCTCCATATGTGCAAAGCATCCAGATTCGAAGCTAATTTTTTTCCTTGAGTAAAAATAGAAGTCATGTTCTTTTTAAGACTCAAGTTTATTAAGTGAGGGCAATTTTGGTGTAATGCATTCATTTGTCTAGTTGTATGGCTATATAATTGAAAAATAAAAATTATATGTATTTAGAGTATACAGTGAGATGTTTTGACATTTGTGTACATCGTGAAAGAATTATCACAGTCAAGTGAATTAGCATATGGGGTGGCTATCGATAACCATCCCCCAAGGTTAGTTTTTGTGTGTAGTGAGACTGTTTAAGACCCACTCTCAGAAAATTTCAACTATACAATGCATTTCTCTTAATGCATTGTCTTTTCTCTTAATGTATGTCACCAGGCTGTGCAGTAGATGGCCAGAGCTCAGTCATCCTGCATAACTGAGAATTCGTATCCCTTGCCCGTCTCCCTATTTTCCCCACCCACCAGCCACTGGAAGCTAGCATTCTACTCTGCTTCTATGGATCTGAAATGTTTTAGATTCCACATGTATATGAAACTATACAATATTTGTGTTTCTGTGTTAGCCTTATTTTATTTAGCATTGTGACCTCCAGGTTTATCCATGCTGTCAAAAATTATAGGATTTCCTTCTTTTTAAGCCTTAATAATGTGTGTGTGTGTGTGTGTGTGTGTGTGTGTGTGTATGTGCATAGATATAAAGATATGGACATATAGATATATAATCACAATGTATTTTTCTGTCCATCAATGGATACTTGAGTTGATTCCTTATCTTGGCTACTGTGACTGATACTGCAATAAATTTGGAGGTGCAGATATCTCTTTGACATATGGATTTCGTTTCCTTTGGATATAATACAGAGAAGTGGAATTTTTGGATTATGTGCTTTATTTAAATTTCGTGAGGCACCTCCGTATTGTTTTTCATAATGGCTGCACTAATTTTAACATTCCTGCCAACAGTGGACAAGGGTTCCCCTTGCTCTCCATCCTTACCAGTACTTGGTATTTCTTTTTTCTTTTTGGCAATAGCCTTTCTAATATGTGTGGTGAGGGGATATCACATCATGGTCTTGATTTGCATATTCTGATGAAGAGTGAGCATTTGTTATATACTTGCTGGCTATTTATTAATTTTGATAAACTTCAGATCCTTTGCCCATCTTTAAATCAGGTTGTTTCCTTACTATTGAGTTGTTTGAATTCCTTGTAGGTTTGGATATTAATTGCTCGTCAGAAATATAGTATCTTAGATTCTTTCAGGATGTCATAACAAACCATAAATTAGGTGGCTTATACATAACAGAAATTTATTTCTTACAGTCCTGGAGCCAAGGAGGTCCGAGGTGAAGACACCTGCAGATTCAGTATCTGGCGAGGGCGAGGGCCCACTTTCTGGTTCCCAAGTGGCACCTTCTCATTGCACCCTCACATGGCCAAGGGGCCGGGCAGCTCTCTCTCGGGCCTCTTTTATATGGGTATTAATCCCATTATGGAAGTTCTGTCCTCTGACCAAATCACCTCTCAAAGACCCCACAGACAAATACAATCGCATTGTTGATTAAGTCTCAACAAATCACCTCTCAAAGACCCCACAGACAAATACAATCGCATTGTTGATTAAGTCTCAACACATGAATCCGGGGGTGGGGGATTCAGGCCTTGATATTTGGTTTACAGATATTTTCTCACTCCACATGTTGTGTTTTCACTGTGTTGCTTGTTTTCTTCACTGTGTGGATGCGCTTTGGTTTGATACCACCCCATTTGTTGACTTTCGCTCTTGTTACCTTTATTTTCGGAGTCAGATACAAAAGCAAGCAAGAAAGAAGAAAGAAAGAAAGAAAGAAAGAAAGAAAGAAAGAAAGAAAGAAAGAAAGAAAGAAAGAAAAATGGCCCAGGTCAATGTCAAGAAGCTTTTGGTGTAATCCATTGAAAGAAAAATGTCCAACGATTTTTAATTGCAAAAGCAAGATTTTATATCAAATGTGTGCAAGGGCAATATTACTAAGCGGAAAGTCGTGAGGGTTGTCTTTTATGCATTTTATGTGTATAAAGTGCATTAAAATGACATCTTTCACTTTAATAGATATGGGAAGAGATTTTAGTCCATATGAAAATTCATCCTGAAATGCTTGAGAAGTTGCCATTGAAAATTTCAGTTTCTAGTAAGTTTGTGAAACTAAAATACTGTTAAATGGTAACACAGAAATAAAGGACTTATGGTTCTTTTTAGATTGCATTAAACTTTAGTAGATTGAAGCATGTTTGATTTCATATAATAGTAAACTTAAGACCTTGAAACTTCAAAGATTAACTTTACAGGGAAAAATAAACTAACATGAAATAAAAGGAAAAATAAAATTAAGTATTTCAAGGCTGTAAATAGTCGTGGACTTTTATCTTGGGAAGGATAAACTACATAATATAACAGATGCTGTATTTAAAAATAAGATAATATTGATTTTTGAGCACATGTTTATAGTTACTAGTGCCAATGAATTTCTTGAATGCCCTAACTACCAAGAATATAAATAAAAGGAGCTGGAAGAAATTAGCTTAAGTCCACTGTCTTATTTTCTTCTAAGTCTTATAATTATGGCTGTGCTTCTTTGCATATTTATAATCAAGTTGTGCTTATTAAAAAATATTGAGACCAATTTTTGTATTTTAAAAACAACTTAATACATCCAATGAATTCAATATGAATTATGATATATAAAAGACAGAAGCAATACAAATTATGTGCTATTTATTAATAAATTTTTATTCTATTGTTTGGAATGATAAGATTTCAAAACTAGCTTTTAAAATTGGTACATTAATAATACTATTTTATTATAATGACCTGATGGACAACATTAACAAATGTCATGATAATAGTAAAAAAAATTGCTTTAAAGTAAACAGATTAAGCAAACACGGCAAAAATAGATTTGTATTTTATGTAGATCATAAAAAATGATGCCATTAAAATATTTCTGTACACTACTTCTATCACTGTCAAAACTTACCTTTATGTATGTGCTATTTTTCCTTTCTCCCTGTACTCCTTCATCTAAATATTTATTTGCTGCAAGCTCCATGACATTATGAACATATTTTGTTTCCAATTGTATTTGTTTGTTTTATACTGTATCCTCTGAATCTAAAAGTAGGTCCAAAAAGATTATAGATGTCAATGGCTGCCTCAAAAATTGCAAACACAGTCATCATTGTTTTAATATGAATAGAATATTCACAAATTTTGACATATGGAGTATTTCTAATCTTTGTTTTTGTAGCTGTAGGTCACTTTATAGTCTTGGTATTGTAGATAAATCACTTTTCCAAGAGATATAATGTGCTATTATTTATAATCAAGACTATTTTAGTTAATTAAGACAGAAGATGCCTGTAACAAGGAGAAAGGATATTATTTAAATATTTATTTCTTTAAAAATCAAGAACATCAATATTATATTTCTAGTAACTCAAAACTAATTTAGGCAGATTCATTTCATGAATAGATATTTATACTGTTAACTAAGTATGCAAATGATGACAATCAATCTGTTACTGATAGATAACTTAAAATATAAAGTACATACTTACAATAAAGTATCCTAGAAAACAAATTTAATATCACTGAAATACTTTAAAGTGAACCTGTTTAATTTAAAGGAATATATGTGCATAATTGTTAAATTCTTAAAATAAGCATTTTACCTAGAAAGGGATTATTTCAAAGGCAATTGCACATATTAGTATTGCCATCATCTTCTGGCCACAGAATTATATGCTTAAAAATGTGACTTAAGGACATTCTAAAACTGCTCTTAAAATTCAGAATTTTTTCTACTTTCACATTTTAATGTTGTTGGTAAAACATCAGAAGAGTTCTCCATAAATAAAAGGTAGAAATTAAAGGCAATCAGGAAGTGTACGGAACACTGGCTGAGAAAATAAAACAAACAAGACTGGACAGTACCAACATAACAATGAAGAAAAACTAGTTTTACCTGGAATAAAATGTGCTAATAAGTTAAAAGTCATTCTCTTTGCATTTCTTACTTCTTATATTTAACTTTAATTAAAGCAAAAAGGCGGGCCGGGCGTGGTGGCGCACGCTTGTAATCCCAGTACTTTGGGAGGCAGAGACCGGAGGATCCGGGTTCGCGGCCAGCCTCAGCTCTCGCTCTCTCTCTTTCTCCCTGTCTCTCTCTCTCTCACTCACTCCTTAGCAAGGCCCTCCGCAACTTCGTGAGACCCGGTTTCAAAAACTAAAGTATAAAAAAAAAAAAATAGGGCCGGGGGTGTAGCGTGGAGGTAGAACGCCCCTGCGTTCAATCCCCGGTACCGCAAAAAAAAAAAAAAAAAGCAAAAAGGCAACAATAACAGCAAAGAAAAATTGTAGGAAAAGAAAATATCATTCATAATCCAATTTCCCTAATATACCTTGAACTTCTTGAATATTCAAAATTCTCCGTTCAGTTCCATCTAGTGCCCATTCTTTTTTTCATTTCTCATATAAATATTCAGTTCCTGAAAAACCTGATTTCATAAAAGAAAAAATGGGTAACTTTTTATTTTTGTGGATTGTTTTTAAAACTTAAGAATTACATTTGTGTATATAGAACTGAGAATTTAACCCAGGAGCATTTTACCTCTGAGCTACACCCCCAGCTCTATTTTATTTGGAAACAGAGTCTCACTAAGTTGCTTAAGGGCCTTGCTAAATTGCTGAGGCTAGTCTTAAAATGGTGATCCTCCTGTTGCAACCTCCCAAGTACTGGGATTACAGGCATGCACTACCATGCCTGGCAAGAAGAATCATAATTTTACACACACACACAAACAAACACACACACACACACACACACACACACACACACACACACACATTATTACTTAATCCTAAAAATCCACTTAAAATTCTATTCTACTCTGGAATTATGCACATTTCTTGTGATTCCTCTGTTTTTCCTCCATTGTAGTTAGTCTTTGAAGACAATTCTTCCAGATTTCCATGGTTGTTCTCCATAACTCTGTTCCCTTAAACTGGACAAGTCAACCACATCTGCCTAGCCAGCGCCCATGTGACTACTCTGCTGAGCCTCTCTTTCCCTTTGGTTTTACAATCACTTTCTGTTCCATTTCCCTATCTGCTTGTCTATGGGTAGTTTAGCTTTGAATTAGTCTCTCTGTCTCTCCTTGGGATGAATAACTGCTCTGGTATCTTATGTGGCGTAAAACGCCTCACAGACATGCAATTTCAGCAGGACTGGGAAGTAACTACTAATTTCCACTGTACAGTGGCTCACACTTTTCCTTCATGTTTTCTCAGGATCACTTTGCATGCTCACTCCATATCTTCTCTCCATCATGGTGGGCTCAAGGTAGCCAGACTTCTTACACGCGATCGAGGTCTCCAACTGCCAGTATTCCAAGAGGCCTGGGATAAAGACACGTAGATCCCAGTGACCTCACCTGGACATTTCCAGAAAGTCGTTTCTCTTTAGCCTATTGATTGCATAAGTCACTACTGTTATCTCAGGCTTAAGAGGAAGGAAACTGAACACTACTGAATGACTCGTAGTGAGGCAGAGAATTTGCCATCCTTTCTAATCTACCATAATGGTAGACTTGTCCTTATCCCCCATAATGCAGTGAGGTCCAACTGCTCACAATTACACACACACACAGTGCATTTTCCATCTCTATTTACTTATAGATTCTATAACCATATGCCTGGGATTTTCTCTTTCTCTTTTGCTTATGAAAGTTTATTCATCTTTTAACCCCAAATTCACGTTATCTTTCTACGAAGACTCCACCTGAAGTAATTCAGTGGGCCACCCTTACTTTTTGTTCTAGCATCTTCTATTATTTATTATGCTTCTGCATTTTAGTCACTTACTTGACTGATGTGGAGTCATACTTCACCACAGGTGTAATTCCAAAAAGTATTCACAGGAGGCACAAACGATAAACCGACTTGGCTGTGAAAGCCGGCAGAGGAGCCAAGCTAATTGAGATCTGACTTTTACTCCGTCTAGCCCTGGCTAAATTCCAGGCTCCAATTCCCTTCTAACAAGGCCTGTGGCCTGGGAGAGGATGTGTCTGAAGGACGGCGGGTATAAGGGGAAGTAATGAACTGGCAGAAAACTGGATGTCCAGGGCACATCAAAGATTATTTGCATTATAGGGAGCCCTCGTCTCCCAAACTAAGACCACACTATCAGAGAGCTATGGGGAGACGAAGTCAGCTGCACACTGTCCTGAATTGTGCACATCCTTGGCCTCTGACTGTACTTTGGTCTCACTTGGTAGTAAATCCATAACTGTATCAACAATCTTTACTTCAATTTTCTACAAATTGCTCCTTATTTGTATACCTAAGAATTTATACTGGTAACAGTTCCACATGCAGAAAAGTTCTACTGAGATAACTAGATCTCCTAGTCATTGGGCTTAAATTTAACTGGAAATATAGAAGACAAGTAAGTTAATACATACAGCAAAAAATGATTAAGAACAAAATAAAACATTGAAAATGAGGGGATAGAACACATAGGGAAAATGGACAAAGCAGTCTTTGAAGAGACCTCTAAGGCAGGAACCAGCCTAAGGAAGGCCGGATATATAGTGTTCTAGCAGAAGAGGCAATGAATGACAAAGGGCCAGGGAAGGGAACCGCTTGATATGTTCTGTGAATACCAGTGTGGCTAGAAATTAGAAAACGAAGCGTACAGCCGGGCGTGGTGGCGCACGCTTGTAATCCCAGTACTTTGGGAGGCGGAGACTGGAGGATCAGGGTTCGCGGCCAGCCTCAGCTCTCTCTCTCTCTCTCTCCCTGTCTCTCTCTGTCTCTCTCTCTCTCTCTCTCTCTCTCTCCTTAGTGAGGTCCTCCGCAACATCGTGAGACCCGGTTTCAAAATAAAGTATAAAAAAAAATAGGGCCGGGGGCGTAGCGCAGAGGTAGAATGCCCCTGCGTTCAATCCCTGGTACCGCAAAAAAAAAAAAAATTAAAAAAAAAAAGAAAACGAAGCGTACAGTAGTCAACTTGGTCTTTTTAGGACCTTGTCAAAAATTTGCTTTTAGATAATACAGTGAAAGTCATTGCAGAATTAAGCAAGGGAATAACACCATCTAACTTTTGTTTTTAAAAGATTACTTTGGTAACTGAGTGGAGAATGTATCATAAAGAACAAAAGTAAGGCAGGCATGGTGGCACACACCTGTAATCCCAGTACTTGGGAGGCTGAGACAGGAGGATCGCAGGTTGGAGACCAGACTCAGCCACTTAGTTAGACTCTATTTCAAAAATAAAAAATAAAATAGTTCTGGGGAGGCCAGTACCATCAAAAATAGAAAGAAAGAAGAAAGAAAGAAGGAAAGAAAGAAAGAAAGAAAGAAAGAGAAAGAAAGAAAGAAAGAAAGAAAGAAAGAAAGAAAGAGAAAGAAAGAAAGAAAGAAAGAAAGAAAGAAAGAAAGAAAGAAAGAAATGGAACCACCATATGACCCAGTTATCCCACTCCTCGCTACCTTTCCAAAAGAATTAAGAGTTGGAATACTATAGTGATACACGCATACCCATGTTTATAGCAGCACAATTCACAATAGCCAAATTATGGAACCAACCCACCCACGTGTCCATCCACAGATGAATGGATAAAGAAAATGTAGTATATACACACAATGGAATTCTGCTCAGCCATAAAAAAGAACAAAACATCATTTGCAGGATAATGGATGGAACTAGAGAATATTATGCGGAGTGCAATCACCCAGTCTCGGAAGGTCAAAGGTTGTATGTTTTCTCTCATATGTAGAAGCTAGAGAGAAAATAGGAAACGTAAGGGTCTTTAAATAATGTGGAGAAGCCGGGTGTGGTGTCGCACACTTGTAATCCCAGAACTTGGAAGGCTGAGACAGGAGGATTGCAGGTTCTAGGATATCCTCAGCAAGTAGTGAGACTTATCAACCTAACGAGACACTGTTTCAAAATAAAAATAAAATAGGGCTGGGGGTGTAGCTCTGAGGTAGAATGCCCCTGGGTTCAATCCCCAGTACCAAAATAAATAAATAAATAAATAAATAAATAAATAAATAAATAATGTGAAGAGAGCTCTGTAGAATGGGGTAAGGGGTTAGGGAGAGGCAGTGGAAGGATTGTAGAAATAAACAATTCAAATAATACTATGGCAATATGTGAAGGCATTATTACCAATTTCACTAACATATGTAGGGAGGGAGGAGGGGAGAAATACATCAAGAGCTGTGTGCAAGTATGTTTGCATCACATTGAATCTCACTATGCTATATAATTAATTACAATGCACTAAGAAAATAATAATAATAAAGGACTGGGGGTGTAGCTCAGTGGAAGAACCTCGTGTGTTCAATCCCCAGTACCAAAAAAAAAAAAAAAAATCAGAGCATTAATTGAAGTCATGAACCCAGGCAAGCTCCCTGACTCCAGAACCTCCAGCCAGCCCAAGGATTTCGCTAGAAACCTACCAAAGAATCCATCCGATGTTTGGTAAAAAGTTACCCTGTATCATGACGATTCCCTATCCCAGTGAGCTCCAGGGCAGTGTCAGTGCCATAGGGCCGGTGTGACAGTGAACTCCACTAGCTGCAGCTGACATCACAGAGCTGCACGTGACTAGACAGTTATAGATTCTTAAGTATCACACAACCAGTTCAGTCCTACGGAGTCTTATGCCACAGAACTCCAGTGCAATGATGAGGGTTTTTTTTTTTTTTTGAGGAGTAATATCAATTAACTTCTTTAAAAGATTAAAAGAGAGCTGGGCGTGGTGGCGCATGCTTATAATCCCAGTACTTGGGAGACTGAGACAGGAGGATCGCAGGTTCATGGCCAGCCTCAGCTACTTAGTGAGGCCCTCTGCAACTTAGACCCTGTTTCAAAATAAAGAATAAAAAATAGGGCTGGGGGTGTATCTTGGAGGTAGAATGCCCCTGGTACTCCATCCCCAGTACTGCAATAAATTAATTAATTAGTTAATTAATTAATTAAAGATTAAAAGACCACTCTGGATCCACATAGAATGCAAATGGACCAAGAATGGAAGCTGGAAGACTGTTGAGGTTCTAGGCTGCCAGCATCAGAACCATACTTTAACTTACATGAAAAAGGAACTATTTGAAATACTATCAAGTAACCCACAGAATCATCCAGAAAGATAGAGGCTCAGACACAGGAGGCAGATGGAATCAGCAAGGGGTAGTCAATAGACAACGCAACCAAACGAAGAGAGCAACATTTGATAGGAAGCTTCTGCTTTTCCAAATGTCGCTCCAGTCGTGACTCCATGCTCCCTGTGTTGAATCTCAACACCTCGCCTGGGTTCTCGATGTCTCCATGCCGCCATAAACATTTCTCTTCCTCCCTGTCTTTGTGTATTCCTCTCTTCAGATGCAGGCTCCTCAGTGATACCAACCTGAAGTCTGAACTTCTGTCATATGCCCAAACTCAAACTTCCAAAGGATGGGGACAGAAAGGAACCTGCTCCTTTGGTTTCTGTAATGAAAATCAGGATTGTCTCCAACCAGCTCTTACACAATAGAGAACTTCCTGACTCCAAGCAGGGGCGTCAAATGTCCACAGAAGTAAGCTAGTATTGACGGGTGCACCAGACCTGAAGGGCTTTGGGACTGGGATTTGAAAGAAAACATGATGGATGGAGTGAGCCGAGTCAATGGAATGAGAGTCCCTGAGTTCAAACTCCTCTTTCCCTTACCACCGGTGTGATATTGAGCAATACGACCGGTATGATATTGAGCAAGTCATTTAACTCTTCACATCTGAGTCTTTATCATTTAAAAAACTGGTAATCATAATTGTAGTTATTAGGGACCGTAAGGGGAGTATAGAAATTAATTCATGAACGTACCTGTAGTAAGCACATTATAAATTTTAGTTACTAGTTGTTAGAGTGGTAACACTGAGTATGGGTGCACAAATGGAAGGGTGAATATCGAAAGGAGAGTTGATTGGACTTGCTGATTGGTTGCTATGAGAGAAATAGAAGGAAGGAACCATTGATAATCTTAAATTTTTGGTTTAAGCAAGTATGTGAATGGCAGTGCTTCTTCTGAAATGAAAAGAAAACCTCCATTCCACTAGTTTCCTGAGTCTGATCCACCCACCTTCAGCATGCCCATGAACTCTTCTGTATTAAAACCTTCTTGTTTCTACCCAGCTTTAGGAATGCCCCAACATTTTATCCAAACACTGAAGAGTTTCACACCTGCTCCCACACAGACAGGGTATAAAATGATTGATTTGCTACCTGTTCATCTAGAATCTATATCCATCCGGGATCTATAACAATAACTGAGATTGTAGATGTCTACCACTTTCTGTGAGTCCTATGCTTACATGACTGTCATCCAGCTTTTTACAAAGTATAAAAGGGTGTCTCGGTCAATATTCTCAATGCTGTGACCTAAAATACCTGGGACCACAACTTAGAGGAAGGAAGATTTATTGCTCACCGCTCTGGAAGTTTCAGAGGTTTAAGTCCATGTTACTCCAGGTCATGTCTACGGAGCTCAGGGCATGGTAGAGAGGGAGCAGGGGAGGGTTTGAGGGACACATATATAGCACCCAAGGCCACACCCCTAGTGACCTACCTCCTACCTGCCTACTCAATAAATCCAATCAATAAATCCACAAATCCATCAATGGAATTATTCACCGATGAGATTAGAACCCTCATGTTTCCATTATTTCACCTCTGAACATTTTTGAATCACCAATATGTGAGTTTTTCCAGAGAAGGTTCTATACTCAAACCATAACAAAGGGTTAACTGAGACTTGATAGAGACAGAATCCCTCTCCACTTTGAATCTTTCCAACACTTGCCATGTATTATAACTCGTTCATAGGCTCCATAAATTCGAGTGTGGCTACCTTCTCCCTACCATGCTTTCTAAAGGACAATATAAATAAAATACAAATAGACAAACCCCCAATGTTCCCTATCCCATTTCAGAATATTCTTTTTGTTTCTGCAGTAATGGAGCATTATCTGCAAGGGAAAATACTTTCTTGTAGTTCATCCAGTTCCATCTTAAGTATCGCATTTCTTCTTTGTTCTAACATATAATTAGAGAGGGATAAAGTTCTCAAAGAAACTTTAAAAGTTAGATGAATAAGTTTATGAGAGAAAATAAGAATAAAAATTCACCAGAAAACTTTTGTAGAGCATGTCCTAGACAAATATCATAAATATATTCAGAGGAAAAAAGACCACCATTTTAAAAAAAAAAAAACTAGGCCATCAGTTAAAGTTAAAAAAAAAGTTGTTTTTCAAAATATGATCAACAAAAATAGTTGAGGGGGAAGATTTTTCATCAAATGTGTAGTCTAAACAAAGATAAAATATTGTAAAACCTTTAGAACTTAGGGAAAATATGATTAAAATTTCAGAAAAGACTCTTACCCTCTTCCTTTGGTTTTTAAAAAGACACTTTTTTCCCAAGATGCATGAATATCTGCCAAACAAAAACAGGAAGAGCAATGGAAAGCTCCCAGACTTTCCTCAGCTTCACATGGGGAAGGGGGCAGATAAAAGTCACTGTAAAAACACGACCAACCCTAAAAACCAAAACTAATCAGGACACCTTTTTATTTTCCCCAAACACATTTTCTTTTCTGATTTAATATCTAGTGAAAACTTACATGGAACAAAATATTGGCATCTATTTATTTCATAAGGATATTTTGTGAAAAACTGTATATGAAATGCTTAATTCTTCCACTGAAATACTGAAGGAAATACTACACCATCATTATTCATATCAAAGCAGCCCTTTACTCTATAGCAGGAAAGAATGTTCTCATAAAGGCAATAGAAAGGCAATTTCAGAATGGAAGCCAAACTAATTATTGTATGTTTTGAGGAATAAAACGTGTAGCCACGGAGGGTACAATGGACTGGCTTGAGATGATTTCAAGAAGTAACCTTGACTTTGGATAAATTGAAAATTTGCTTTGTGGATGCGTGTGGTGGTGCGGGGTGGTGGTGGGAGGGCAAAGAGTTCTAACCACAGTCATTGCAACTCATGCTCTGTTACTAGGGAAGAAATTCTTTAAATGACCCTACCACACAAATTTACTGTTACTTTAGTTCCCACTAAGTGAGCACCAGAAAAATGATGTCTGCTCAAAAACTCAAGATCAAGAATGAAAATGGGAATGTTAATAAGATCCAGATAGCTGAAGTACTTCATTGCCTTACACAAATAGGTATTCAAAAATGCTTATTGAGCCAGGTACCGTGGTATATACATACCTATAATCCCAGCAGCTGCAGGTGGATCGCAATATGGAGACCAGCCTAGGCAACTCAGTGAGATCCTGTGTCAAAATAAAAAAAAAATGAAAAAGGGCTGGAGATATAGTTCAGTGGCAGAGTGCCCCTGTGTTCTACCCCCAGTACTGAAAAAAATGTTTAATAAGAACATAAAAAAATCACTAATGAAAATTTATCCTGGCTGTCTTATAGTTAACTTACCACCTTACACAGCAATATGACATTCGCATCATCGATATGTACGGGGAGATTTTCAGGAGGCACTTACCTGCAAAGTCTGGACAAGGGAAAGGAAAACTAAAAATTAGAGCTAGCAACAGTGTGAAAGTCATCACGCCAGGATCCAGAAGGGCTGAAGGGAAATAGTATCTACTGGGCCCTTTCTCGAAGCGGCTTCTCTGCTCTCCGTAGAGACCTCGATTATGGAAGTGACAAACCTTTTCATAACACTTCTATGAGTGGGGTGGAGAGGGCCATCCACCATCAGACAGGAACCAAGGCGGAGTGGACTTCCTCCTCCCACTTTGGCAGCAATGATCTCATATAGGAATCTTCCCTCTCTTCCTCTCTCCAGTCACCCTGGAGAAGTCACCCTGGCCCCTGAACATCTCCATCCTCTTGTTTTCCTAACAGGCGGAGCCCCCTTTCTTCCAATTCAGATTCCCAATTTAGTTTTCCTGCCATTCCTTGCCCGTTCCTCAAAAGCCTTAAACCGTGTTAACCACACCTGGCTCAGCAGGTCTTCCCATGAGCACACTGGTCACAAAACAAAACCTAAGCAATTTTTGAGTGAGGGAAATGAGGTCTGTGTACCCCAAATCAATGGATTTGCTTCGATGGATAGTCATAGCAAGGGTAAGATGTGAAGTGGTACCAGGTGTGCCTGCACACCCACACACAAACATCTTCCCAGACATCCCTCTCCAATCGCACCCATTCTGATATCTCACCTTTTCCAAGATGCCTGTTATTAACCAGACATTGCTTAAAACGTTATTCCGCATGCTCAGGGAGCTTATGTGACCCACATTTCAGTATCAGTTTGAACATGGTCAGCCTGATGTTGGGTGACATATTCAGAATGCTACATGTTCTCAAGGAATAGGTTAAGCTCTGGCAGTGTTTCGTGTAAGACATTTCTGTTTACTGAAAACTCACAAGTGTGACTTCAATTTATTTCAAAGTCACTTGAAGACTTATTCATCTTTGAAGAAAACGGTAATCTAAAACTATCATGGGCCTTAGGGCGACAAGTTTCTTTTTTTCTCTTTTCCTTCTTTTATGGACTTTGCAAATAAACAGTATGAATCTACCATACTGGACGAAGAAATTAGCTAATTTGGGGCAGTCAATGTATTGAGAGGAGAGTATAAAATAGGAGACTATGCAATCCAGTCTTTTCAAGAGGAACATGGGCTTTTATTTTTAAGGGACATCGTCGCTAAATAGTGACTACGGTAGACTGTGCACAAGCTCCCTGGCTTCGCACCTCATCACTCTCTCCTTAATAGACCTTCACTGCACGTTTCTCATAGATCCAAACCTTTCCAGGGCGCTTGGCTCTGCCCCATGACCCTCATCTGACCTCCCCAAAGAGGCCTTCTGCACTTAGGATTCAAAGACAGCATGGATTTCTGCAGAAAGCCAGACCAGCCTAGAGCTGGTAATAGGTTGTTAAGATTTAACGAGGAAAAGTAAGAGACCCATTAGGAGGTTAAAACAGCCTGGCTGGGAGGAGAACAGGAGGAGAAGGAATCCGATGTTTAAAGAGGTTGGAAGTAACCATGTTAAGAATCATTTTAACAATCGGGTTTAAAAATAGACTTTATTAAAATGCTTCATAAAATATACCATGGAAGCCAACATAAAAATCAAAAGTCATTAATTGTATACTGTAAAAGTGAAATTGACATAAGATAATTTTACAACACCTGGCTAATGCCCCTTCCCCTCTATTTAGGTGTCTATACGGAAGTCCGTGGATATAGTCAGAGAATGATTGGTTGGTCCTATCATATAAATAGAACAGTTAGTAAAATATGGAAAAATGTTCATGATGAAGGTTTCCAATGCTATCTCATCTGCCTTTTTTTAAAGATGAAAGTGCCGGGTGTGGTGGTACACACTTGTAATCCCAGTACTTGGGAGGCTGAGACAGGAGGATCGCAGGTTCGAGACCAGTCGCAGCAACCTAGTGAGACCCTGTTTCAAAAATAAAAATTAGAAATAGGGTTGGGGGTGTAGCTCAGAGGTAGAATGCTCCTGGACTCAATCCTCAGTACCACAAAAATAATAAATAAATAAATAAATAGTAAAGAAATAAAAAGAAGGTGAGTCTAGATTTTCGGAGGAGCAGGTAGAATAAAATCCAAGCTTGTTAGATCTACATGTTCCCCTTATAGGCTACGCAAAGTTAAGCAACTTGCTTTGTGTTTCAAATGCAACTCTTTATCGATGTTCTAGATCGTAGCATTAATTTTTAATGTACTCCGGGCACTCTTCAATTCAGTAAATTATAAAATTAATATGCATTAGTGACAGTTCACTGTGGAGATGCTCAGAACAATAATGCCTCTCTCTCAGCAATCTCAAATACACATAGCATTTTTATTAATATTTCATGTAGAATATGGCTCTGCAAGTTTTGACGAATACATGTTGTCCCATAACCGCTACCCTAATTGAGATGCAGAAGAGTTCCGTTCCTCCCAAACTTCCCCGCATGTGTAGCTAGTCAAGAAGAGCGATTTCTTGAAAGCCCAATCTAGGACACAAATTCAGTGTCTTGCTTTGCTTTCTTTGTCTCTAAATCGCAGAGCACATTCTATTATAAGACGAAAAGACTAAGGTCAAATACACTGATGGACTCTTTAACTCCTGTCCTTCATAATAAGGAACTTGAATTCTTATTCTTTTTCTCTCCTCCCAGGCACCCCTCCCCACTTCCTTCTCAACCTCGTCCCCAAACATATATCCTTCTATTTCTTTCCAATATAAACTAGGCTATCCCATTTTGATTTTTGTTTTCCTTTTCTTTATACAGACAGCCACCCTTCTGACTTGTATTAACAGGAAAGACAATCTCTCCAACACGGCATTACCTCGCAGGCAAGAATGTAGCACTACATTACACTTCAAGGCTGGACGAAGCATGGTTAGGCTAAATTTGGACATCAGCAGTTTTAAAGCCCAACTCTGATGCGTCTGGCACACTTTATTGTCTTAGAGGTTCCATCGGTGCATGCTTAAAATCTTTCTCCTGGCAGCAAATTCTCCAGTGAGGTTTTTATACGATTTGCTAAGAAATGCCTGGTTTCAGCAGTCATTCTTTTCTACTCCCCAGGAAGTCTGTCGGTAGAGTCACTCTGCCCTCCTGCAACCTGTTAGACAATGCAGGGACATCTTCTTGTACAGAAGCAATCTGTCAATTTTAAAAAGACAGTTTGAAAACCTGTTTTTACTCTGTGCGTGATAAGAGTGCAAATTCCCTCAGTTTTGTGAGCTGATAACTGCTTCTGTTTTTTGTTTTGTTTTGTCCTTTGTATTTTTTTTTTAATTTTATAAAGTAGAAGCCAGGCCTGGTGGCACACACCTATAATCCCAGTACTTGGGAGGCTGAGACAGGAGGATCACAGGTTTGAAGATAACCTCAGTAAGTAGTGAAACTCTCATCAACCTAGCGAGACCCTGTTTCAAAATAAAAAAATAAGATAAAAAAGGGCTGGGGGTGTAACTTGGAGGTAGAATGCCCCTGGATTCAATCCCCAGTAACACATACACACACACACACACACACACACATAACCAAACAACAACAAAAATCTTTTAAAGTTAGGGATGGGGAAGGTATGATGTAGATCCACTTTGCAAGTAATAAGCATTCCCTTTACCCTAATAATTCTTAGGGTGGTATCCCTCAGGGCCATTGTTTTTCTTGAATTGATGAATTTCAATCCTAGAGTTCTTACTGTGGGCCCCACACAGAGGGAACAGGAGCGGCTGCCACTCTGCACCGTGGCTGGCATACGTGGGTTTTGAAGAGGACCGTGGAACCAGATCTGCTATTCAGGTGTTCTGGTTCAGATCCATGTTCCCCATTTTAACCACGTTCACATGGAACATGCATATTAAAATTATCATCATTTGTATCATTTGCTTTTAATACCTTTTTGTCGTGAGTGCCAACTCATTTTCCAGGAGCTCCGGCACAGATCTTCCTATTCTAAGCTAAGATTCTGAAACATGCCAAGTTTTGCTGGCTCATTTCCTTTTAATTTCTCATTCCTGCCCAGATAATTTTGGACAGAATTCCCAATCATTTTGGCTTCTAATAAGAGTACATAAGGCTTTGAGCATTTTTTTTAATACTGAGGATTCAAACCAGGAGTATTCTACCTGAGTTGAGTTCCATTCCCAGCCTTATTTTATTTTGAAACAGGGTCTCCCTAAGTCGCTGAGATCTTTCTCTCTCAGATTACACATGTGTACCACCATGATCAGTGAGCATCCTTTACCTTACTAAAATCCAAGGAATACTGGTAGATGACTCCTTTCAAAAACTTTGAACCGGCAGTTCTCAAAATTTTGTGAGTATGCATAAGAATTATCTGGAGAGCATACTAAAACACAGATTTCTAGGCCCCATCTGATTCAGTCTGAAGTGTAGCCCAAGATGTTGCATTTCTAAAAATTCCCAAGGGATGTTGCCACTGCTGCTAAGTCCAGGATGATCCTCCATGAACCACCGCCTTTCTGATAATTGCTTATATGAATTACTGGCATAAAGAACACCATTTTTCTTTATTTTTTCCCTTTCCCCAACCCAAGATGGCTATTCGTTGTTCAACACAACTTCTACTTTCCAGATTTCTACATGTTATCTTTCATAGTGGAATTTGGGTAGAGCAGATACTGGTTTTTTTTTTTACACTAAGTCTATCTTCTAGACTTCAGAGCCTTAAAATGACATATTTTACAGACTCGCCTGCAAGTTTACTTCTATTTGGCCAATGATACATGTTCCTAGAACATTTCAAAAGCAAAATACATGAAAATACCATTATTTTTTGGTGGCCTTTGTGGAAAGGCATGTGGGCACTGGCAGACAGCAGGTTGTTGGGTGCCTATGGCTGCCCGCACTGCTAGCTGTGGCTTCTTTGAGATCCTCATGTTTTCCTAAGCACTGAAGGCAGCCTTCCTCATGGTACTTCCGCACCATCCCTTACGTCGAGGAGTGTTGCTGCTGGTTTTGTTCAAAACTAACGTAGAAGACCTAGCTGACTGCTACTTCACTGAACAAAACCAGAGTAAAACAATAAAAGTTACTTGTCTAAAGGAAAGATGAGATTGTAAAAGAGACAATTCCTGATGTGGGTTCTTTATTCCCTCCCACGATCCCATGAGACTTTAACCATTTGCCCCTTCACAAAAGAAAAATCAGACTTATTCCTTAAGGGAATTCTTTTGTACATATAAGAAGGCCTTTGAAGCACTCTTTCTATGACTCCAGAGTTGAAGGGTAATATTGCCTGAGTATTATAGAAACTAAAATCTGTATTATTCACGTGTATATGAAATGTGTCTTTTTAAGTGGGAAAAAATCATTTATAGTACACAGGTACTCCTTTTTGAAAAATTTAAAATGGAAACAAACAGGCCAAAAGCAAGACTCTTCTATAGTTGCAGAGGTTTAGGAAATGCTCGGTACTCGCCCTCAGATTGCCTTCTTGGATGGCAGCACACTAAAAACTCTGGACAGTTCTCAGGAAGGTAGCAGTCACCTAGGGTTCTAGTCAGGGCTCTCCAGAGAAACAAAACTGACAGGAGAGGCACATCCTTATCCTTATACATATACATAAACAGAGGGAGAAATTGATCTTGATTTATTATAGGAATTTGGCTCACAATTACCGAGTCCAAAAAGTTCAAAGATCTATAGCTGGCAAGCCCAGGAGAGCCAATGTGTCTGTTCTATTCTGAGTCCTAAGGCTTGAGAACATGATGGTCTAGGTGCAACTCTGAAAACTGGAAGGCTTGAGACCCAAGAAGAATGGATACTTTCAAGTTTGAAAGCCAGAAAAGACCCATCAATGTCCAGGTCACATGGTCAGGCAGAGAGAGTTTTCTCTTATTTAGCAGGGTTTGTTTTTTTTATTTAGGTCTTCAATTGATTGGATGAGACCAATTCATATTAGGGTGGGTAATATGCTTTATTTGTCCTATCAATTAAAATATTAATCTCATCCAGAACCATCTATTTAGTCACCCCTAGAGCAATGTCTGGCCCGATGTCCAGGTACCTCATGGCCTGGTCCAAGTTGACACATAAAATTAACCACCATAGGAATTGTGCGTAGCCCAAACAATCCTTCCAGAAAAACCTCCACTAATGTTTCCCAGGCACATTATTATTCAACAAAGAACTAAGAAAAAAAAATGTTATTGGCGTTGTTGCAGGAGGGGAGGCGGGGAGAGATAACAACCTGGAGACCAGGTTGGGAAGGAGAATTTCTTCATTGCCGCTGGCAGGGCCCAGAGGACTAAAGTCCAAATCTGAGCCACGGATGGTGTCAGCAAACAGAATGTATAGCCTCAGGGCAATGAGGCAGGTCTTGATTGGCTCTACAGGGGTAGAAGCTTGGGTTTCAGTTTCTTTTTCTGAGCCTGATTTCCTCTAACTGTTCTGGCGTAGGCCTCACATGGTTGATGCAGGGTGGCGCCATCTTAGTCTCCTGCCTCAAAGTGGGCAGGAAGGGTTGGCAACAAAGAGGAGTCACTGAGATTCTCCATCATGAAGACTTGGTAACGATGTGAAAACGGTTAGAGATTGGTTCTGCTTATTAATACATTCCAATAAGTAATAGGAAATGGTTTTGCTAAAATTCTTTAAAATTTGTATCATCTATCTCCTGATGTTTCCCTCAGGATACATTATTAGGATTTCTACAAAAGGCTTTGTGCTAACTTTACAATAAAACCTAGGAGGATGAAACTTGATTCCATCCCATAGTGATTCCGGGAAGGGACCATGAGAAGTTCAAAGGAAAATAACAGGTATTTTCCATTGAAGGGAAAGTAGGAAACTCAAAATGTGTCAAAAGAAAGAAAAAGGAGATAGCCAAAATCAGATTATGAAAAGAAATTCCAAGCTTTTATATGAGGAAGGGGATTTGAATATCCCAACAAATCCTCATTACTCCTCCACTTTTACTGCCACATGGATTCTCCAAGATTTCTCTTTAGCCTTTCTCCTCACTAGTATTTCCTATGACGGAAAATTCACCCCAACTCTAATGACTATCACAAGTGAGTAGAAGCTGAGCAAATAATTGGTTATAAAATTTCCATATACAACTCAGAATACTCTTTTTAACTCTTCATCTTAAAATAAGATACAGTTTCAGCAATTTGAGGTGGCACATGGCTATAATCCCAGCTACTCAGGAGACTGAGGCAGGAGGAACACAAATTTGAGGCCAGCTTGGGTAACTTAGCAAGAACATGTCTCAAAATAAAATAAAAAGGGCCAGGGATATAGCTCAGTAGTAGAGTGTCCCTGGGCTCATTCCCAGTATTGAAAAAAAAAAAAGATACAGTTTCAAAGAACTTCAAAGGTCAAAATTCATAATACAAATCCTTAACCTTTAACTAAATCTCCTGAACTTTAAATTTTGTCATATCTCATCATCTCTTTTTTGGTCTGGATTCCAGGAATTGTGAATAAATGTATCAACCCTGCAGAGACTCTAACAACAGTTCATGGAGAGAAAAACAAAAAACAACAAAAATAAATACAAATCACTTCATGAAAGATCTGGTTGGCTTTCCATGATAAAAAATATATATTTTAACAGAACTTCCTGTTATGGCAAATTTAAGGGACCAAAACAAAGGGAAATAAATTGTCTGCAAAATGGTTGGGCCCTAAGGGCAATAGTTATATGAATAACTTAAAGATAAGACCCTTCCTTTTTAGAAGTATTTCTCTTTGGGGCTAACCTTAAAGACTATAACAAAAGAATACACACACGCACACACACACACACACACACACACACACACACACAAAGGTGTTCTTTTAGTTAATGATTGACCCGTCCATTTCTTTTGGAACTCATTGGAGTACAAAACCCATGTTGTAAGTTAGAAAAGACAAAGTATGTGTGAGCTGTAACACATTGCTAATGGCTGCAATGTCAATATCCTGTGAGTGCTGTCCATCTACTTATTAATTTGTCCATGAAGACTCACTGGTCAAGCCAGGAACAGTCCTGGGCATTGCTCAAGTTCACAAAACAAATGGAAAGAACCGCTTGGGACTCCTTCATTACATTTTGCTTGTTTTTCCCAAGGATCCGTGTACAAGAACCCAGTTTCCTCAGATGCCACCAACACCCACATCGCAGGAGTCCTTTTGTGTCATATGCCCCAGGTGTGTCCTATCTGTAGCCCCAAATACTCCATCTATTCTTGTCACCTCCATCTTTCAGTTATTCGTTTAATAAACATTAACTGAGAACCTTACAATGTGCAAAATACTAAATAAATAATAATAATGGTTTCACACCTACACTACATGGCATGGCCTATTTAATTTTTTTAAACTTATGCACTATAGGTAATTGTATGTGCTACACTTTTATATGCCTGGCAACGCAGTAGGTTTCTTTATACCAGCAGCACCAGGAACACAGGGATCATGGGTTTCACTAAGTCCATCATGTGGCTACGATGTTGCTAGGTAACAGGACCTTTTTGGCTCCATCATAATCTTCCGGGGCCACCATCCTATATGGGGTTTGCACTTGACCATGGTTGTGGAACACATGCCTGTATAAGGGTATATTATTCCAATTACAACAATGGTGGAAGATAGCCGGGCGTGGTGGCGCACGCTTGTAATCCCAGTACTTTGGGAGGCGGAGACCGGAGGATCCGGGTTCGCGGCCAGCCTCAGCTCTCTCTCTCTCTCTCTCTCTCTCTCCTTTGTGAGGCCCTCTGCAACTTCGTGAGACCCGGTTTCAAAATAAAGTATAAAAAATAGGGCCGGGGATGTAGCGCGGAGGTAGAATGCCCCTGGGTTCAATCCCCAGTACCGCAAAAAAAATAATAAAATAAAATAAAAATGGTGGAAGATACGTTCTGTGGTCAGACCTAAAACGTTTCCATGATACGACTTTGCTAATCAGTGGTCCTGTTTTCTGTCTGTGACTGTTGCTTCACTTCAGGCTGGGTGTAGCCCAAGGGCCGAGTGCTTGTCTAGCACTCATGAGGTCCTGGTTCAATGCATAGTACCAAAAAGGAAAAATAAAAAATAAAAAAGAACAGTTGCTTTGCTTGACCGTCAATGAATACATTTGACCTGCTCAAAGTAAAAGTGAAAAAGAATGCATAAATGTGTAGGTTCTAATAAATAACATTTCTTGAGCCGGGCGTGGTGGCGCACGCTTGTAACCCCAGTACTTTGGGAGGAGGAGACCGGAGGATCCGGGTTCGTGGCCAGCCTCAGCTCTCTCTCTCTCTCTCTCTCTCCCTGTCTCTCTCTCTCTCTCTCCTTAGTGAGGTCCTCCGCAACTTCGTGAGACCCGGTTTCAAAATAAAGTATAAAAAATAGGGCCGGGGGTGTAGCGCGGAGGTAGAATGCCCCTGGGTTCAATCCCATTACCGCAAAAAAAATAAATAAATAAATAACATTTCTTGACTATATCAGGAGTTTGAAACAAATGTATAAGTTGCTTTTTCATAGTAAATAATTTAAACTATTCACCCATCCCATTTTTATACCCCAAATTATAATTTTACACCACAAATTATAAAGGTGCCATAAAAATAAAAATTCTTTGGTTTTAAAATTCTAAACTGACCAATTGATAAAGGAACTGGAAAACATATATTATTAGCATTTGCTGAAATATGTGTTTTATATTCCAATATAGAAAATAAATGCTTTATATTTTTAATAATGGGAAGAAAAATATTTTTTAAAGCCTAGAATTTTATGTTCTAAAATGCCTGTCTTTAAAAAAAAAAGCACAAAGTCTCTTAAATTTCCATTATAAGTCACTCTTCCAAAATTGAGTCTAGGTGTAATTTGAAATAATTTATAACAATTTCCTGGAAACACCATTATTTATTACTTTCCACATAAATAGACTGTAAAATTTTCTAACTTAATCATAACTTTCTAGTTTCATGTGTGTGCACATTCTTGAATTTTACCAGTGTCCAAAGAAAAATCTCTCTGTCGTAATTTTATCGATCTCTTTCATAAGCGAACGACTTTTCTTTTCCAACAATAACATCTCACTCACTATGGTATTTAATTATGACTCAGTTATTATACACTGATGTCCACTGACTTGCAAACTGTTGGGGGGGCAGGCAGGAAGTGCACCCCCTAGAGGTGCTCTGCTTGTATCCCCTGTACCTATGACCCTGGGGCAGGTCAGTACTGCTGGGGATTTAACTGTGTCCCCAGCAAGCAGCCAATGACCAATGACAACTGAGGTCAGATGCCCCACTTACTCCCTTGGGCGGAATGAGCCCAAAAAGAGTTCTTACTCTCCCCCATGGTCCTCGGCAGCTCCAAGTCTCATTTACCCACCCGGGTAGCATCTTGTTATCACACCATAGCATGGGTTCCTCGACTTCTCTGCCTCATTCCTCTCTCTCCCGTTGGGGTTTCAGGGTTACCGTTAAATAAACTATTTGCATTCACAATGCTGGAGAGAAAACAAAATGAAGGTTCAAATAAAAGAATGAAGGATTTTTTTGTGTGTATATGCAACTATGGTTGAGAGTAGCATAAATGAAGGAAATAGAGGGTTGCTGAAGTTTGCCTCATGAGTATGATGATAAATACAAGAAAATATGCTCTGGTAGACATGAACTCCCCCTGCCCCCAAAAAGGAGAGATTTTCCTTAGCTTTATCCATACTAAGAGAAAAAAAGTTACTAAACAATTCAAATATTTCCCTCTTCCTTCTCCGGTTTATAGAGTCTTTTGAGAAAATCGGGGTTTAATTGTTATTTCCTATAGAGTTTTCAGATGATTAATTTTATAAACTAAAATATATATAATGTATGGCATGGGGAGGAGAGTATTTTCTATATTTTAAGTATAACTTATTAATTTTTACTTTATATAATTTTAGTTAGCGATTTTTCGTGTTTTACTAAGATGTTAGTATTATGACGTGATTCACATATCAGTTTCAATGTTTATTTATAGAACAAAAGATTTTTAGATGTCAATTCTGCAGATGTTAATTGTATTCTTCAAATTCTGTTGAAGATAATGATACTACTTTGTAAATTAAAAATTAGATATCTTTGATCCAATAGTTATTTATGATTATTTTATTAGATCACTTGATTTAAATATTTAAGTAATTTTATTATATTTTCATCAGAAATTACAGAGGGCCTCACTAAGTAGCTGAGGCTGGCCGCTAACCCAGATCCTCTAGTCTCAGTCTCCCAAGCACTGGGATTACAAGCGTGTGCCACCACACCTGGCTCAATGTAAATTTTTAAAAATAAATTTTTATTGTATTTAGTCTAAGAAAAATATTTAGTCCTCTGCTTTCCCTTCTTTTCTCTCTGTCCTTTATGATTTTTATTTCTTTATCCTTTAAAGATCTCTTATTTGCTTACATTTTATACTTTTTTCTTACAATTGTTTCGATTAGTCAACATCTTCCTCCTCCCTCCTAATTTCCAGCCTTGTGTTTGGGGATCACCGATGCCTCCTCCCCAGACCTGAAGGCAGGGTCCTGTGATGTGTTGAGCTGAGCCAGACCTCTGTCAGGGCTAGCGTTCAACAAATGCCAAGCCCACTGTCCAACCAGTTCACAGCCAACAGTTTTGGGCATTTGACAAAAGTCTTCAACCTGGTAGGATCAAAGACCATAAAAGAAAAGTAGATAAAGATTTACATGATTGAAATTTGACTAAAATGTAGATATATAAGGCTAAATAAACACATATACCTTTTTCATGTATATTTGAAAAGTTAGCATGACATTAACCCAGAGAGTATTACAACCTTATCAATTATCAACAAACGATTTTCTAAGGGTTGATTAATTACGGTACCTGAAACACCTGTTTGGAAGATATTGGCAAAATAGCAAACAAAAAAAAAAAAGAAAAACAGACTTCCAAGAACAGTAGATAAAAGTACTGTGTATGTGTTTAACAGAATATGAGCTATATTCTTTGTTTCTTTTCTGTACCAGTTACCTTTTAGACCTATTTCTTCCAGAATTTTCCCTCTTTCTAAGTTTAAGAATACTGAGTGCATTCCATGTAAAATTATATAAATTAGGAACAATTACAAATGAGAAAGTAGAAATAAGTTATCAATCTCAAATTATTGGGTTTTTGGAGGATGTACAAGATAAAAAGAAAGACAATTTTAGATGGAAACAGAAGATTCAAATCTTTATATTAATTTTAACGTGATGAAAAGGGATAGTGTAATTACAGTTCAAGCTGATAATGAATACTGTGAAGGGGAAAAGAACACTAGATTTTTATGTGTTCTTTTACTGAATTATTTTTAAAAATTGATACTCATGGGCCTTTTCCTTAGGTTTTCCTAATCTTAAAACCCTCGGTTGTCTGTTTAATATTTCCTACTTATGGTTCACATGAAATGCAGTCAGAGGGAACAAGAACCTGTTTCCCATTATCCAGCTGTTGTCTGTGTTGATGTATAAAAACTGAAAACATCTTGAAGTCCATAAGCTAAGATAATCACGTACGACTGGCGAGAAAGCATTGTTTTGTCTACTAGTGGTAAGTCATCAAATTAATAAGTGATTACTATTCAACCAATATCAAAAATAATTTTACTCCAAACATATACACTTCACTATGTAGTAAGTGCACTTTACCATCTATTATCTGCTTGAAAGGAAAATGGTTGCAGATGGAACAATTCAACTTGAAAAGGATGTCAAGGAAAAATGACTAAAGAGATAAAGATTGAGAAAAGATGGTCAGCTAACAGTATGTCATAACTGAGCCTCTATTGAGTATGTAAACAGCAGTTAATTCCGTATAGATCAGCTAGTGCTTAAATACAGTGAAAGCGATTTTCATTTTGATGTGGCATCATGAATTCTCTCCGCCTCTTTGCCTCCAACTGAAGCTGTCTGGAACTGCCTGCCACTTTGACAACGCGACTTTCACTCCATCGCACAACGTCACTGAACAGGATGCATTCTAGAAGAAATGTCCACATGCGCAACTTTTTCTTTAAGTTTCAATCTCACAGTCCAAGGTAGAATAAGTACTGAGAATGAAACAGAATCATCCTGGGCACTCTCAGGCCGTTTGCCCACCAGTCACATGAAATAGAATTTTCCCTTCCCTTCCACACAGTCAGTACTCACTGTTACACCACTCAGACTCGTTGTAAATCATCGTTGCTACAGCAGTATATCACGTAAGCAGACTGCAAACATAAAAATAACAGAAACGTAACCCTTCAAGTACTTAAGTTAAAAATGCAAAATAATAGAGCGATTTCTTAAATCTAGCAGGGAATAATTTCACTATTTATCTACCTAAAATAATATTTCTTTATCAGTGAATTTCCCAAACCAATGTAATTTATGGGATATGGATATATTATTATTGCAGAGATAGGAAGGTAGTGGGAACTCAAATTAAGGCATCTAGTCTTTGACTCACCAGCAAGTTCTAGCCTGTGTGCTCCCAACCTATAAGTCTATAGGTACCCAAGTGCACTTGTGAGACCGTTTTAAGTCTGTACCCCTTTAAGATAATTCATATACACATCATAATACTCTACTGTCAACATTTGTGTGGCCAAAGTGAGGTAGGATAGGAGAAATAAAATATTAGGTAGAAAGGAGACAAACTGGGAAGGAAAGGGAAAATAGTTTTAAAATCTAGTAACTTTTATTCTTTATTTTGAAACAGGGTCTCACTAAGTTGCGGAGGGCTGGGGGTATAGCTCAGAGGTAGAATGCCCCTGGGTTCAATCCCCAGTACTGCCAAAAAAAAAATCTAGAAACTTTATAATCCTTAACTTCACTGTACAGGGCCTGCTCTTCCTTAGGCAAAAGCCCTCAATAGGCCGACACTTTTCAATCAGAATAGCCTCTCTTCATACCTGAATTTCCTGGGATGCTTGGCAAACAACACAAAATCCCCAAAGGAAGTCTCACCGTTTGTCGATCCCAGACATCACCCAGCGCCCACTAGTGAAATGGCGAGGACCTGAGGATTCAAAGAAAGGAGACTGGCCACCCCGAGTCACCCCATCCCTGCCATGCATCCCTAGCCACCCCCTCTCGGGATCCCCTATAAAAAGGACTGGAAAGACCCCAAGGGCTCTCTCCTTCTTGAGATGGCCTGCGTTCTCCCTTGAACGTGTATCCTCCACTTTTCCTAAATAAACCTCTGTCTTTGTCTCTGACTGGCGCATGCTGAAATTCTTTTCTGCCACGGAAGCCACGGACCCCCGATCCTGAGTTCCTGAGGTGAGGAACGGACCCGTCTCACCCCTTGACAAAAGGACATGAATCCCAGGAAAACAAACAAATAAGAGAATTTTGAAAGGATTTTAAAAGATGTTTTTGGGGGACAAAATTCGCTTTTAAAGCTTTCTAAATGCTCTGCCCCCATTCATCTCTAATGACCCTCTTAATTTGGCTTTCCTGCTGAGCGTTCTAAATTCAGAGTAAACAATTATTGAACAAATAATGAAGTTCAGATTAAAAGTCCACAAACAATAGAATAATGAACTATCTTAATAAAATCTTGCAAGTAAGTACTGACCCAGATGCCAAGGAACATAAGGTAAATCTAATGAAGACCTAAGGAAAATCAGGCATCAGCTCAGGGGAAAGATTAAACTACCCTCCCTCTCTCCTCCCATTATCCTTGTTTAATCTTCTTCAGAGTCAGGTCCCCAGGGTAATTTCAAGTATGTACTCTAGAGTTAATTGCTCCTTTTGTAAAAGACTTAATGATTGGAGAGTAGTGGGGAAAAATACAACTAACAATCTAAAATGTAGAAAAAGTATTCAAATTATCTACATTTAAAGGTAGTTTCCATGCACATCAAATGGTACTAGTGAAACCACATTGGAAAGACTGAACTAATCTATTGAATTCAATTTCACCTGCAGAGCCATTAGCCAATACAGTGATAACACTAGCTATAGCCATATGCTTCATTTTACAGCATGTTCTAAATTAATACTTAATTTTATCCATGTTAATAATGCAAAGCTAGGGAAATACTTGAAGAGAATGATATAAATACTCAAATGTCATTTTAATGAATAGATAATTAAATTGCACAATGTCACACAAGTATTTTATAGAACAAGTTTAACGACACGAAACAATTCAACTGATGTAGAATCATGGACAACAATTTTTATTTTTCTGAATAATGTTTTCCGATACAAATAGCTTATATGAAAATTAGCATTGAATGATTTGGAAACAGTTTAATCTGGAAACAATGCATAAGGCAATTTAGATTGATACGATTGCTCACAGCAAGATATTAGGGTGGGAAATATTGGGTTCTAATGCTTTGGAAAAACCACTTACGTGTTCCAGGACTCATTTTCCTCTTCAAAATGAAGATTTCAAATTCATGATTCTTAAGGCCACATTTAGCATTCAAAATATTTAGATACTAAATGAAAATTACTATACCATACCAACCAGATAAAGATAACAAAACTCAGGTGTTTGAAAATTTTTATTTTTTTAAATTCCTTAATACTTTTATTGGTACATTATAGTCTTACATCATAATGTAGTTCATAGTGATAGTGACACACGTGCACAATAGCTCTATTACACTGCTTTTGAAAATATTTGTAAGACCATGTTGAAAAGGGATTTCTTAATATTCAGTATACATAAGCTATATGTGTATTTCTTACATATGCATTTTATATGTATTATAATTATATATGCATAAATGTGCTATATAATTGGCAGTATCAGATCAAATAGACCAAACTAGATTCTCTGGAATAGCAGGAATTACTAGATTGACAATGAGCAAATTTTCCCTAAATTTTACAGCACATTCATAGTTATCTGTCACACTATTATTCAGTTTCCACATACATAAAACATATATTTTTATCCCTGATTAAAAAATATGTAAACTGTCTTAAAAATGAGGTAGTAATTTGGAGGGGAGGTAGTTTCATGGAAAGAACATAGAGTCATGTGTTAGAAACACATAAAGTCATCATCAAACACCTTAAATCTACCTACCCAGCTGCCCACTCTTTTATTCTTATCTTTTATCTTTACCTTTAAGGATAAGATATTCCTCATTCTTACCTTTGCAGTGGAAATATCATGCCTCATTTTCCACCAGCACATACCACCTCAGTTCAACCCATCATTAAACACCATATCTGATCTCAGGGGTCAGCCAGGGACACAACAGGACATGGTGGTAAGTGTCCATTGTGATTGGCCAATGCCTAAGCCCTACTAGCCCCTAAGTATTTAAATACTTTGAATATCATCAATTCCTATCTAATATTGGTGGGATCAACTTTTTATTGTCTTTGAGCAGATTAATTTGGGGATGTCAAGAGAAAAAGAAAAGTAATAATAAACTTCAAGTAAAATTTTCTATAATTCTGTAAAAACATCTACACATGTAACAGCCTTCACATGAGGACCCACATAATGAGTCACAGGCATCACAATGTAGAAGTGACCTTCCTTGCCCAAGACCTTGGTCTGAAGGATGCCCCTACCCTCCTTCTGTCAACCACCCCTTCTGAGAAGCGGAGCAATGCTTCTTGGAGAAAATGAGGGGTCCTCTGGACGTGGGGCCATTAGTGGAGGAGGAAACAGGAGAGGTGCCATTGGGTACCATTCTACCCAATGTGTCTTCTTCTACGACTTGTTTGAAGAATGGCCACCTCAGACAAAGTGAGAAAGTTCAGTTTAACAAATAAATTGGGGTTTTTTGTTTTTCTAACTTTATACTCAAGAGGACTAACTTTTTACTCAGAAACTCAAACTTTAAAATATATTACAAAAATAATGAGAAAATGAATATTTATATACCCTTTGACCAGATTTACCTCTTGTTAATATTTTACTCTATTTAGTTTTTCATTCTTCACCAAACTACCTCTTTATACATGTTTATATATTATGTTAGGTGAGTATGTGAGATAACATTGTGTGTGATATAAAATTATTAGAACACAAACACAAAATTTTTCCTGAATTTAATAATAATTTCCATATACCATTTTAACTACCCTTGAAAACCTCAATCTGCATTTTTTTAAGAATGAGGATATTCTCTTACATATCCACAGCACCAAACTCTATTTATAATTTCAATTTTATTCAGTGACACCCAAATAATAGTCTGTTTGAACACCACTCCAACCCTGGTTCTATCAATTACCGTGGCTGCATATCTATCCTTGTGCAAATGACTTAACCCGGTTTGCTAATATTTTCAGTCAAGATAATAACTGTACCAATTTCAAGTGATGCCTCGAACAGAATAAGCATTATGCATGTGTTGTTAAATAAAAATGAAAAATAAATATAATTTTTTACTGTGCTTGCAATGAACCACTATTTGGGGTTTTCTTGTTTTTTAACTTTTTATGTTCATTTATTGGTGCATTGTAATTATACATTTTGATATATGTCAGGGTATGAACATCATACATGCACACATTGCACATTTAGCCCTATTTGGGGTTTTCTATGACCACTTTCGTTTTATCAGACTCCAGCTCTCCTCTTTCCTCTCATGTTCCATTTCAGTAAGCAACACTGGAGAAAACACCCAAAACCCAGTGTTCCAAGGCTCATTCCATTAAACTACAGTTTGCCTCTAAATTCTGACAGTTTATTTATGCTCTTTCCTGACAGTCATTTCCATGTGTTTAAAATAGCATGCAATAAATCACATGCTCCCTTTTAAGTAGCTTTGGAATGATACTATATAAATGTGCTAAATATCGATGTAATTATGAATACAGATGGAAATCATGTCGGTGGCAAGGTGGGAAGATGGAGAAAGGCATTCTACAATATTTTATTACCTCCAGATTTTGTCAAAATAACACCTAACTCATTGAAAATTAGTATTGTGATTGTTTTTTGTCATTAGTATCAGAGTATAGGACTTATAGAAAGAAGGATGTCTTATTTACCATGAAGTGTATCATAAGTACCTTTGTTCAACATTCTGCCATACAAAGGTGAGATAGGGAGCCAGCATGAGGAACAACCCCAGGCTGGGAGACTTGCAACAGGCCTGGATTTTTGTAGAATTTATTAGTGCATGGGATCACATGGAGAATTAAAGATAGAATAAAAGACCCCCACGTTATCTGTCCACCTCCAGTCAGAAATACAAGGCAGATATGGTATCATTTGAACAGCCCATGACCCTCCTATACAGTCAAGTCCAGCAAGAAGCTGGATGGAGATGGGAAAGCCAATGATAAGCGTATCAGTTTAGGAGTTCTCAGCACGTGAGAGTAGTATGAATCTAGGGAGAAAGGAGATATACCAGGGGAAGTCTCAAGGGTAAATTTCCATTAGTTCCATAGGAACACAGGTTAGTAAAGACGTGGGATAGATAGAGAAAGAAAATAAGGGGGAAGAGGCAGATTGAAAAGGGACATAGGTGGATGCAAAGATTGGTAGAAGACGGGTAAGATGAGTGGACAGACGAGGCTGCTGGCAGGACCAGAGACACAGCCCAGAGCCACCCAGGAATCCGTCTCCTCAGACACCAACGCCCCATTGAAAGAAATACCACACACGAAACGCGCTTGTGTTTTTATAGTTCAGAGTGTCTGTAAGACGGTTCTCATTGCATTAATTTCCACTGGGAAAAAAAAAGTAATATACCTTTCAAAACACTACATTTGTAAATGCCCGGGAATGTCTAATTTCTGCCATCCTCACAATGTCCTGTAATAAAAGATGAAAAAGAGGCTTTTATAAGATGTTTAGAAATAGAATAAGCAGTAGGGAGAAAATTTCCTTTTCCTTTTAAACAAATTTGAAAATGGGCATGCTTCCAGCTAATAAAAGAATGTTTACTTCCAACAGGCCTATCCAGAAGACTGCCTCTGCAGCCCTCGGCAATCGTAAAAGCCAGCCCTTTCTCTGGAATAGTTCCTGTCAATCAGGGCTACTGATAAGATATACAGGAAAACACATATGCAGATAAGCACAGGGCACTCAAAAATATTACCAAGCACCCTTTATCCTCAAAAGAGCCACTTTTAAAAAGGAAGCAAATTTATCAAAATCTACCTGATGGGTATCAGTGATTCTACCGCAAACAGGAATTGAGAATACCAGGAAGGAAAAGAGCCGGGATCCACTATTCATTTATTCACTGTATCGGTTAGCATTAGCCATCAATTTAGGAAATTAAGAGAGATCAGTGATTAAGCATAAATGATTGAGTAAGCAGGTCTGCTACCTTGCTATCTAACACATTTTCTTAATTAAAAAACTAATATCCACATGTACTGACTGCATTCTAGGAGTGTACAGTGGATTTTAAAAACATGGGGCTATGAAATGAGCGATCTGGGTTTTATACCTGGTCATGCCCCTGCTATGTGAGACTCTCCAACAGACCCCAAAGGCTCGCCACAGAATATGAGCTCTCCTCAAAAAGCAATTCTTGAATAGAAGATACAGAAGCAAATTGGGACACTTATAGCCGGTTGATTTTTGACAAAGAAGTCAAAAAACATATGCTGGAGGAAGGACAGCATCTTCAACAAATGGTGCTAGGAAAAGTGGATAGCCATATGTAGAAAAATAAAATTAGACCCCTATCTCACCATGCAAAGAGATCAAGGATCAAAGACCTAGAAATTAAACTAGAACCTGTAAAATTACTAGAAGAAAACAAAGGACCAACTCTCCAACATATAGGTACTGGTAGAGATTTTGTCAATAAGACCCCCAAAGCTCAGAAAATAAAAGCGAGAATCAATAAATAGGATGGCATCAAATTTAAAAGATTCTGAGCAGCAAAGGAAACTGACAAGAGTCTGAAAAAAGAGCCTATAAAATGGGGAGAAAATCTTTACCAACTACTCCTATGATAGAGGACTAATATAGAGAATATATAACAAATTAAAAAATTAACACAAAAAGGCAAATACACCAATCAAAAAATGGTCAACAGAACTGAATAGAAACTTCTCAAAAGAAGTAATACAATTGACCAATAAACATATGCAAAAATGTTCAACATCACAATTAGAGGAAAACAAAACAAAATCACACTGAGATTCCATCTCATCACAGTTAGAATGGCAATCATCAAGAATGCAAACAACAATAAATGCTGACAAGCATGTGGGGAAATAGGAACCCTTATACAGTGTTGGTGGAATTGTAAACTAGTACAACCACTCTCAGATTGGAGGTTCCTCAAAAGATGAGGAATGGAACAACCATATAACCCAGCTATACTACCCCTTGGTATCTTTCCAAAAGAATTAAAATCAGAATATTATAGCAATACATGCATACCCATGTTTATAGCACCACAACTCACAATAACCAAATTATGGAACCAACCTAGGTGTCCATCAACAGATGAGTGGATAAAGAAAACGCAGTACATAAACACAACGAAATTCTCCTCGGTCATAAAGAAGAACAAAACTATGTCATTCACAGGAAAATGAATTGAACTAGAAAATATTATGCTAAATGTGATCAGGCTGTCTCGGAAAGTCAAGGGTCATATTTTTTTATGACCCTTGAGAAAAATAAAGGACTTTAAATAATGCAGACCTGTAGAGTAGTTGAAGGGGTTGGGGGAAGGAATTTAAGGATGGTAAGAGGGAGGATTGAAGAAGGAAACAGTTCAAATAATGCTATGGCAATATGCGAAAGTTTACTTCCATCTCACTAACTCCTATGGGGAGGGAAGGAGAAGGAGGGAGTTTAGTGGGATATGAAGGGAAATACATCAAGTGCTGAGTGCATGTATGATTTTTTTATCACATTGAACCTGTGATGTATGATTGAAATGCACTAATAAAATACATTTTAGCCGGGTGTGGTGGCGTACACCTGTAATCCTAGTACTTGGGAGGCTGAGACAGGAGAATCGCAGGTTCGAGGACAACTTCCGCAAGTAGTGAGACTCTTATCAGCCTAGCAAGACCCTATTTCAAAATAAAAATAAAATAGGGCTGGGGGTATACCTCGGAGGTAGAATGCCCCAGGGCTCAATCCCCAGTACCACACACACACACAAATAAATAAAATAAAATACATTTTAAAAAATCAATTATTTTATTTGCTCACTTTTTCAAGATTTTTAAAAATGAAACCCAGGGATGCCCTATCACTGAGCTACTTTTTACTTTTTTTTTTTTTTTTTGCGGTACCAGGGATTAAACGCAGGGGCATTCTACCTCCGCGCTATACCCCCGGCCCTATTTTTTATACTTTATTTTGAAACTGGGTCTCACAAAGTTGCGGAGAGCTTCACTAAGTAGACAGAGAGAGAGAGAGAGAGAGAGAAACAGGGAGAGAGAGAGAGAGAGAGAGAGATAGAGAGAGAGCTGAGGCTGGCCTTGAACCCGGATCCTCCTGTCTCCGCCTCCCAAAGTACTGAGATTTCAAGCGTGCGCCACCACGCCCGGCTTACTTTTTACTTTTATCACCAGCCCTTTTTACTTTTTATTTTAAGACAGTATCTCACTAAATTGCCCAAGGTGGCCTGGAACTTACGATCCTCCAGCCTCAGACTCACAAGTGGCTGGGATTACAGGCAGGTGCCGCTGCACCCCACCATATTCAAGAAATCTTTGTGGGCAACACATTGGCTAATCTGATGGGACATAGAGATAGGAAGAGTATTCAGCCTGACTTAGAAACCGCTGGTTACGTGACCTCTCAGTTCTAACCAACTGTCGGCTTCTCAGGAAGCAAAACATTCAGAGGCTGGTGAAAATAGAAAGCTCAGAGTCGTGGTGTTTTCTTCTTTAATTGGGTAAAACTGTTCTGCACACAAGTAGCTTTGCATCTCTAAACTTGAATTCTAAAGCTCATCTCATTGCAGCTAATGCGAATGTATTGTCCAGATGCTCCTAATTGTCTTAAAATTCTACACATTAAATTCGCACACAGTCAGCATGCAATTAACAATTTCAAGACACAAGGTACTTTCGATGTACTTTTTTTTAGTGCATACTGTACTTTTTACTTGTGATTATTTTGGCATTACAATTGTGCTCAGAAAGAACTATATTTAACACATGCAGTGTGAAATTGGTATTTTTTAAGTACTTTAATTTGTGCGTTAGAGTCTCACATCTTAATGTAGTTCATAGTGATAGTGACATACATGCACGCAGCACTTGGAGGGCTTTCCCTTGGCTCCCTCCTTATTCTCCCCTCCCTTCCCCACACAGGATATTGAGATAGACATTGGTATTCTCACATACGTACATAATGTCAATGGAAGTGATTCCCTCATTGATCCTCTCTCTCCTCCCCTTCCCCTAGACCACCTCCCTGGCTCCACTGAAGTTTCTCCTCCATTATCTGAAGTCTCTCTGGTATCCCAATTACTCCCTAGCTTCCGCATATGAGAGAAAACATATGACCCTTCACTTTCTGTGGCTGGCTAATCTCACTTAACATAATGTTCTCCAGGTCCTTCCATTTTCCTGCACATGACATAATTTTGTTCTTTCTTGCTGAATAGAATTCCATTGTGTCTATATCCCATAATTTTGTAATCCATTCATCTATTGATGGACACCTAGATCGGTTCCATAATTTGGCTATTATGAATTATGCTGCTATAAACATAGATATGCATGTATCACTATAATATTATGATTTCAATCCCTCTGAAAAGACACCCAGGAGTGGTATAGCTGGATCATATGGTGGATCCATTCCCAGTTTTCTGAGGAATCTCCACACTGATCTCCATAGCAGCTGCACTAATTTGCAATCCCACCAACAGTGTAGAAGAGTTCCTACTTCCCCACATTCTTGACAGCATTTATTGTTCATTTTTCTTGATGATTGAAATTCTAATTGGGGTTAAATGTAATCTCAGTGTAGTTTTGATTTGCATCTCCCTGATTGCTAATGATATTGAACAATTTTTCATGTATTTATTGGCCATCTGTATCTCTTCTTTTGTGAAGTGCTTATTCAATTCAGTGGCCCATTTCTTGATTGGGTTATTTGTTTTCTTAGTGTTAAGTCTTTTAAGTTCTTTGTATATTCTAGATATTAGTCCTCTATCAGAAGAATAGTTAGCAAAGATCTTCTCCTATTCTGTAGGCTCTCTCTTTAGACTCTTTATGGTTTCCTTTGATAAGCAGAAACTTTTTAGTTTAATGCCATCCCATTTATTAATTCTTTTTTTTAATTTCCTGAGCTTTAGGGGTCTTATTGAGGAAGTTTCTTCTTTTATGTTCATTTATTGGTGCATTGTAATTATACATTTTGATATATGTCAGGGTATCAACATCATACATGCACACATTGCTCATTTAGCCCTCCCTCCAAGGAAGTTTCTACATGTGCCTATATGTTGGAGTGTTGGTCCTATCCCTTCCTCCAGTAATTTCAGTGTCTCTGGTCTAATTTCCAGGTCTTTGATCCATCTTAAGTTGACTCTTGTGCAGGGTGAGAGATAGGAATTTAATTCCATTTTTCTACAAATGAAAAAACAGTTTTCCCACACCATTTGTTGAAAAGGCTGTCTTTTCTCCAACATATATGTTTGGTGCCTTTGTCAAAAATCATTTGGCTGTAAGTTGTGGATTTGTTTCTGTATCTTCTATTGTTGCTAATGTCCAGCGCAACTGAGAGGAAAAGAATGACCTACACACGGTGAGCATATTGAAAGGGGCAGGCCAGGGAACGTCACTCTTAAGTGAAGGCCCTGCTGGACACTTGTCCACAGCTTTTATTGTCATCCTAAGTGGGAAAGTTAGGGTTCGGACACGGCTTCATAAGTGCAGAGAGTCCTGGAGGTAATGTTTAATGGGTAAACATGCAGGGAGACCTTGAAGTAATGGTTAAGTGGGTAAACTGCAGAACAACCGCAGAAAGTCCTTGAGATAATAGTTGGCAATAAAACTGCTGAGGATGTGCAGAAGATCCTTGAGACATGTTTAACATGCAGGATATTTAGGAGTTGGTGCCGGCAAGAAACACAGTAATGTTTACCTTGGAGGAACAACCTGCTTTCAGCGAGTTCCAAAGTCTGCTCATGGCTTTCCACAATGCTTAGACCTTTCCAAGGCAAATGTCAACCTGCCTCTGGCCATTGCGTTCTCCACATTCTATTCTATTCCATTGGTCTATGTGTCTGTTTATGTGCCAGTACCATGTTGTTGTTGTTTTTATTACTATAGCTCTGTAGTATAATTTGAATCCAGGAATTGTGATGCCTCCTGCATGGTTCTTATTGCTGAGGATTGCTTTGGCTATTCTGGGTTTTTGTTTCTCCATATGAAATTTAGGAATGATTATTTCTAGATCTGTGAAGAATGAAGAATTGGTATTTTGATAGGTATTGCATTGACTCTGGTAGATCACTTTTGGTAGGATGGCCAGTTTGATAATATTTGTTCTGCCTATCTAAGAGCATGGGAGATCTTTCCATCTTCTAAGATCTTCTTCAATTTCTTTCTTTAGTGTTTTATAATTTTCATTGTTAGAGGTCTTTTACCTCCTTGGTCAATATACTTTCAAAGTTTGAGAACCCAGCCTTTTCCTCCTACCTCAGTCAGACTGCTGTTATTGCTCCCCACCCAAGCCTGCATCTCTGATATCCCCAAGTCTCCCATACCTTCTTTTATCACATAGAATATGTTGTGTTCTGATGTGTGGTCCCTCTCAATTCTATTATCTCTTGCAAAACAATCATCTAGGCCAGACTAATCCAGGCTAATGAGTTAACCTGTAATGCTTCCAGGGAAATAATAGCATTTTCAAATATGCTTTGAGAGTCAGGGCCAACTCAAAGAGGCGACCAGAAAAGTAGAAAGTCCAGGAGTCTAGGAATCTAGTTGTATAGGCACCATGAACCATGCCGGACTTTGGAATGTCCCTCAACTCTTGTCATATATCCAATCATGTCTTATCCTTAAGATTTTCCCCTCTTGAGATTAATAGTTTTTATAATGTGAATTTTTTCTTGATACTTTTTTGTCAGGGAATTTGTCCAGTCCCAGAGCAGGATTTCCTATTTTCTTGATACTCCTAAATAAACAGACTGAATTTTCATCCTCAAATGAACTTTTATGTCTACAGTTATCTTTTATGTTATTTACTAATTAGTTGGTCAATAAAATTATTCACTAGGTTTGCCTAATTTCTATTCATAGTCAACTAAGAAAGGAACCAATTAAGAAGAGAACATATCCATGCTATCTGTGACCAGTGATAAATCATCTACAGTGTAAGGCAGGAATTTTAAGTGATCTTCACTGTCAGATATTACACAAATTTTCAGGCTCATGCAGGTAGGTCAGCCATTCTGATATCTAATTATTGTAGACCTGTGGACTTGACCGAGAAATTAACAATTACGCATTAGTCAGATTTTTAAGTTCTTCGAATGGCTATATTCTTCAGGGATTCCCAGTCCCGTCATTGTACAGTCCTTTACTCTCTGCTCAAATGTGACTGCTATGGTATGGATGTAGAATGTCCGCTGGAAAATCTCATGCACTGACCATTCAAAAATATTCAGAGGTGAAAGGACTGAATCACGAGGGTTCTAATCTCATTGGTGGTGGATCCATTGATGTATGAATGGAATATTGGGTGGGAAAGTAGGCAGGTAGGGTGTGGCTGAAGGAAGCGAGTCACTGGAGGTATGGCCTTGGGGACTATATATATATATATATATATGGGGACTATATATATATATATATATATATATATATATATATATCTCCCTTCCTTTTTCTCTCTCTGCTTTCTGCTGCCATGCCCTGAGCCCCACAGGCATGACCCAACCTAACAGGGACTGAAACCTCCAGAACTGGGAGCACATAAATCTTCCTTCCTCTACATCATGGTCATCAGGTATTTTGGTTAACAGCACTGAAAATGCTGACTGAAATGGTGATCGTCTTGCTCCCCCCTTACAACCCATTAACAGGAGATACGAGAACATTCGTGGTCTCGGTCCTGCCTATTTCTCCAGCCACATCACTTCCCATGCCCTCCTTTTGCTTCCTCCAGCCATATTCTCTCTCATCTCTCAGCCCTGAGGTAAACACTGTGCCCTTTGCTCTGCTTCACCAGCTTACCACACACTCCCTTTGTCTAATTAAAGGGGATTCGACATTTCCGTCAACATAGAGAACACTTCTTCAAGGACTTCTAAGTCACTGAGTACTGAGTCCTCTGTCTGCCCCTTCGGGAGTTTTCACAGTCTACCGCAATGGCCTAATCACCTGGATATAAGTTCTCCTATATTGTAGGCCACCTGAAAGCAAGATGGTATTTACATAGGTCTCTTTGTTTCTCAGCATTGAGCATCATGACTACCCTGCAGTAAGAGATTTTTAAAAATGTTGACTAAATAAACAAATAAGAATAATTACATTCTACTGACCTTTTCCTGAATTTTAGCCATTTCAGGAATACACACACACACACATACACACACACACACACACACACACACACACACACACACATACTACATTATACCTACTTACGTATATGTATAGTTACATACATATATGTGTATATAATCAAAACATATATATAAGCACTGATGAGTAATTCATATATATGCACAGACACACATGCACATACACGAATGGGGAGAAGTGTCAACTTTTTACCCTAGGTCTTACAAAAGTTTTGGTTTGTTTTGCATATAGTTTTAGCCTTTTCATTTTATAGCTTACAATATAACCAAAGCAAAATGAAACTATAAAACAGTCTTGAATATTTTTATAGGGGAAAAGTTTTAATTAAAAAACACAACTTGCCTCAAAGAATGGAAACACAATTTTGTTGAAGTTTAGTCCCCTGATATACTTGAAATTAAACATCAGTTTGCATCGTATCCTTTCTAAGTAGTTAGATCCCCCCCAAACTATAAAGAGATGGTACAGAAATGTCTAATTGGCAGAGAAGAAAAGGAACAGGGATCTGTTCAAGGTGCTGTTTTGAGCTCTTGGTGATGTTGTTAGGGAAGAGGCAGTGCCCACAAAGCAGGCAGAGGGGACGTTCCCAGTGTAGGGATCACTGGGCCACAAGAGAGCTAGCTTTGGAAAATACCCATCAGTGCCAAAAGAGCCCTGCTCCAAAATTAATTTTTAAAATCACTTTAATATTTCTCCCTTCTATAAATTCACATGCATGTTGTAGGTTTGAACCTATTTTTGAAATACTTTTGCAAAGGAAAGTTACCAACCCCACAAACTGTGAGAGAATTAGAAGTGCCAATTGAAACAAGAACATAATAACATTGCGAAACTGCATTATCTGTCAAGTTTCTGAAGCTTATTCAGGTGTTATTTCAACCCTGGGAACCGGTGGGGTAATGAGTATGGGATAACTTTTCATCCAGGTTGACATAACATTTCAATAGTGAAACTCCGCAGTGGTCTCCCAGCCACCAAAAAATAAGGTTTCGGCAGTAAAATAAGTGTCAACAAACACCAGGCTTCTGTGCAGAAATAGCAGCTACTAATAAGGTAACATCAGTACATTATAAATAATCCCTGGGACAGTCTCAAAAGAAGTCTACAGTATCACACACGTGCAGGGGAAACAGAGTAAAGGCACCTTTGGGGCCATTCAGAAATGACAAAACAGGGTAGTTTATGGTACAGGCTCTCTGAAATATACCCATTGGCTTCAGGTGCCAACATCTGCACGCTAGAGGAAGTCACCAGGACTTTCATTATTCCACCAAACAAGCAGACAACAGGAGTGTCTCAGTGCCTGTGCCTTAGCAAAAGAAATTAATATTCATCAACACATCTTAACTCAGTCGACAGCTTGAAAGTTGGAATGAAGCATTTCATTCAGGCTAGGAGGTCCTCAGTCCAAGTTAAACAAACACGGGGGGAATGTCTGGTTATAAGAATGCTTGTTCTATATCCTAATGGGACTATGCTTTCAACCTTAGAAATACCCAGGTGCTAAATTAACTTTGTAATTTTATTTTGAATGATGTCGTTAAAACATAAATTTATTCAATTAGAAAAATATGGAATCCATATTTAATAGCATATATATATATACATATATACATATATATATATATATATATATATATATATGGGGTCATGCTATTTCTTTTTTTTTTTTTTTTTGCGGTACCAGGGATTGAACCCAGGGGCGTTCTACCTCCATGCTACACCCCCGGCCCCACTTTTTTATATTTTATTTTGAAACTGGGTCTCACGAAGTTGCAGAGGGCCTCACTAAGTAGAGAGAGAGAGAGGGAGAAAGACAGGGAGAGAGAGAGAGAGAGAGAGAGAGCTGAGGCTGGCCGCGAACCCGGATCCTCCGGTCTCCGCCTCCCAAAGTACTGGGATTACAAGCGTGCGCCACCACGCCCGGCTCGGGGTCATGCTATTTCTATGTTTGTTTGTACCACTAGACTCTGAGTTACGTAATTGATATCTTATGTCTGGTGAAACATATACCTCAACTTAAATATATTATGCATTCAACTAATGTTTGGTAACTAAATGAAGGAAGGAAAGACACATTTATAAGTATCATCATCAGGCTAGCTAATAATGCAATAGACTGTAAAAGGAAAAAAAAGAAACAAGGTTTCAACAGTTAACAAAAAATTAGGAAAATAATCAATTTGTTAACAAATAAAAAGGTAAGGACTTTCTTTTTTTGTGTGTGGTACTGGGGATTGAACCCAGGGGCATTCTACCCCCGAGCTACACCCCATCCCTATTTTTTATTATTTATTTGGAAACAGGGTCTCACTAAGTTGTGGAGGGCCTCACTAAGCAACTGAGGCTGGCCGAGAACCTGTGATCCTCCTGTCTCAGCCTCCCAGGTACTGGGATTACAAGCATGCGCCACCATGCCCGGCAGGACTTTATTTCTTTTTTTTTTTCTTTTTCTGGTACTAGAGATTGAACCCAATGGCACTCTACCTCCACACTACACCCCCAGCCCTGTTTTGTTTTGAAACAGGGTCTTGCTAGGTTACCGAGAGCCTCTCTATGTTGTTGATGCTGTCCTTGAACCTGTGATCCTCCTGTCTCAGCTTCCTAAGAACTGGGCTTACAGGTGTGAGCTACCACACCCCACTGGTAAGGGTGTTCTAAAGGGAAAATTAGCATATAGTGGCATCAACACATGAGAAAAATTGCAGAGGAAGAAATTGAAAATTGTACCACTCCTTAATACACTAACAAATGGGAAAAACTGTCAGAATCAACCTTTTCAGAACACTGAAGTTCATGAAAGGCCCACAGCAACCAGGGGAGCACACATTAAAGCAAACAAACAAAAAAAGTGTTCACATTTTTCCCAGTGTCGGAGAGAACAGAATGGGTCTCTTTCACAAAGAATTATAATTAATTATTTTTTCACCTCTCATCTGCTCAAAGTTGTCTTTATTTACATTATTCTATGTTGTAAGCCTACTGCTACTTTCATGGGGAATTTGTCAAAATATTTGCAGGTTCCTGCTCTCTAATGTGATAAATAATGGACAAGGCAAATAACAGGCTAGCCAGAAAGCTTGGGAGAAAAGACTGGAAAATGAGATATTATAATAAATATATATATATTATATAATGAGATATTATAATAAATAAATATATATATTATATAATGAGATATTATATGTAATATATATTATATATAATGAGATATTATATAATATATTATATATAATGAGATATTATATTCTTTTATTGATGCATTGTAGTCTCACATCATAATGTAGTTCAGAATGATAGGGACACACATATATACAGCATTTGGTGAGCCTCTTTGTAAACTGTCAACATTTTCCAAGGAATCTAGAAAGCATATACATGTTCAGGTCTGGGCACATACAAGCTCAGAAAAGATCTACACAGGGGCTAAGTTTTTACCTCCCGATGACCTTGAAGCCGTACAGAAGCAGGAAGTATTGCCTGGGTAAGTGCTGAAGGTGACCCCAGTACATTCCTAGAGCCCCCTGGCAGCTGGTGGAAGAAATCTTGGTTCTAGATGTTTAAGGAAATCTCTGTCTGAACAGTAGCTGACCATTTAGTTATATAGTAGACACTTCAACACAACGAGGAGCCACAGCAGAGTATAGATCTGACAGAATTAATTCAGAATGTTCATTAAACGAACAAACAATAATAGCCATAATAAACAGAAAAAGAGTTGCATGTCCTGAGAAAAAGAATCTATTTATTTATTTATTTATTTGCGGTACCGGGGATTGAACCCAGGGGCATTCTACCTCCGCGCTACACCCCCAGCCCTATTTTTTATACTTTATTTTGAAACCAGGTCTCACCAAATTGCAGAGGGTCTCACTAAGTAGAGAGAGAGAGAGACAGGGAGACAGAGAGAGAGAGAGAGAGAGAGAGAGGGAGAGAGAGCTGAACCTGGCCGCGAACCCGGATCCTCCAGTCTCTGCCTCCCAAAGTACTGGGATTACAAGCGTGCACCACCACGCCCGGCTTCTGAGAAAGAGAATCTAATTTCCACAGGTGCCACATTATAATATTCAAAATGTCCAATTTGCAACAAAAATGACAATACATGCAAACAGCAAGAAAATGTGGCCCACATGCAAGAAAAAGAAATCAATAAAACTTAAAACTACTAAGGAAGTGCAGAGATTGGGCATTTTTAGACAAAGTTTTTAAATCAGCTTGTTTAAATATGTTCAAGGAGCTCAAGGAAACCATGTCTATAGAATTAAAGAAAAAATGAGAATCATGTCGTACCAACTAGAAAATATCGATAAAGAGATAAATGCCATACAATGGAATGCATAGAAATTTGGAGTTGAAGAGTAAAATAACTAACATAAAAAAATTCAGTACTAGCCGGGCATGGTGGCGCATGCTTGTAATCCCAGTATTTATGAGGCTGAGACTGGAGGATCCAGGTTCGCGGCCAGCCTCAGCTACTTAGTGAGGCCCTCTGCAACTTAGTGAGACCCTGTTTCAAAATAAAGAATAAAAAATAGGGCTGGGGGTATAGCCCAGAGCTAGAATGTCCCTGGGTTCAACCCCAATACTGCCAAAAACAAACAAACAAACAAAATTCAGGACTAATACTTGACATCAGATTAGAGCCATCAAATAGGAAGTAATCAGCAAACTTGAAGATAGGTTAACTGAAGTTATCCAGTCTGAAGAAAAGACAGGAAAAAAATTAATATAAAAATTAGAGCCTAAGAGCATTGTGTAACACCATCAAGTATGAAAACTTATGCATAATAGAAGTCTCAGAAGGTTATAAAAAACAAAAGAGACCAAAAGAATGGATAAGAAATAATGGCCAAAAACTTCCCAAATTTGTTGAAAAATAGTGATGTATACACTGAAAAGTTGTATAAGTTCCAAGTTGGATAAAGTTGAACAAATTCACACCTAGACACAACATAATCAAACTATCAAAAGTTAAAAATGAGGCCGGGCGTGGTGGCGCACGCTTGTAATCCCAGTATTTTGGGAGGCGGAGACCGGAGGATCCGGGTTCGCGGCCAGCCTCGGCTCTCTCTCCCTCTCTCTCTCCCCCTGTCTCTCTCTTTCTCTCTCTCTCTACTTAGTGAGGCCCTCCGCAACTTCATGAGACCCGATTTCAAAATAAAGTATAAAAAATAGGTCCGGGGGTGTAGCGCGGAGGTAAAACGCCCCTGGGTTCAATCCCCAGTACTGCAAAAAAAAAAAAAAAGTTAAAAATGAAGAGATAATGTTAAAAGTACCTAGAGAAAGTAAATCATCACATTCAGCAACAAAATTAATAGATGTTTTTTCATTAGACACCATGGAAGCCAAAATAGAGTAGCACAACATATTCAAAGTGCTGAAAGAAAAAACAATCAACCAAGAATTCAACTCTATATCTGGCAAAAATATTTTTTAAAATAAAAAAGACATTAAAATATCTTCAAATAGACTAAAACTGAGAAAGATTATTGCTAGCCTACCTTCCCAAATTAGATGTTTGAGAGCCCTTCAGGCTGAAATGACATGACGCTGGGCAGCAACTCAACTCCGCATCCAGAAATATCAACAACCACGCTATTAAATACAAAAGACAGCTTAGGTGCATTTTTGTTTGACTCCTTCTCTGTTTGCTTGAAAAGATGACAGCATGAAGCAACACTTACAAATGACTTTTGATGAGCCCACAATGTAGTAAGATGTACTTTGTCATAAAAATAGCCTGGAAAAGCATTGGAGCAAAGTTTTCTATGCAATTGCAATTAAGTTAGTATTTATAAAAAATAGATTTTTTATAAATTTAGATGTAATCTTCATGGGGAAATGCCTCAAAAAGTAGAGTTAAACAAATGACACGTTAGACTAGAAAATATTTATCTAATACCAAAGAAGCCTGAAATGGTGGAATGAAAGAACAAAAAATAAAAAATTAAAAAGGCATATGATGGATCAAAAACAGAAAATGGCAGAAATATTTTTTTTACCAACAATTACATTAAATATAAGTGATTAAACTTCCCAATTGAAATGCAGATTGGAAAAAACAGATAAAAGCATGACTCAAATAAATGTTGTCTACAAGAGACTAGTTTTACATTCAAAGATACAAGCTGGTTAAATTTTATAGAATGGAAGAATATATTTCATTCAAAGAGTACTCGAAAGAGAGCTGGAGTGACATTATTATCAGACAAAATAAACTAAGACAAAAGTTGTTACTAGAGCAAAGAAACATATCACATAACGATGAAAGCCTAAGTTCATTCAGAAGATTTAACAATTATAAACATATGCTTGCCTAACAACATAGTCCCCATCTATAAGAAGAAAAACTTAAGAGAACTAAAGGAAAAACTGATAGCTGTAATAATTGGATATTTTAATACTTCACTCTTGATGATCTATAGGACTAGAAATAAGATCACTAAGGAAATAAAAGGTTTCTCAATACTATACACCAACTAAACCCAACAGACACTTATAGAGCCTCCTATACAACAGCGGATACACGTTCTTCTTAAGTACACATAGAACATTCTCTAAGATAGACCATAGGCCACATTACAAATTTCAATGAACTTAAAAAGATTTAAATCACATGAAGTATGTTCTGTGACCACAATGGAAAGAAATTAAAAGTTAAAACAGAAGAAAATTTGGAAAATTCAAATATGTGGAAATTAACTCCTAAAAAGCCATGGAAAAATTAAAGAGGAAATTAGAAAATACTTAAGGAAAATGAAAATAAAACACAACATACCACAATTAATGGGACTCAATGAAAACAGTGCTCACATAGAAATTTCGTGTTGTAAATGACTATCTTAAAAAAGTAGAAAAATCTCAAATCAATAGTCTAACCATTTACCGTAACTAGAAAGAGAAAACTCAACCCAAGCATAAGGATGCAAAAAAAAAAAATCAGAGCAGAAATAAATAGAATAGAGAATAGAAAAAATTAAAAGATGATTAATAATACTAAAATCGTTTGTATGAAAATATCAACAAAATTGACAAACTCAGACTGATAAACTCAAACATATCCTTACTGATGAAGACAAAAGAGAGAAGGCTCAAATTACTAAAATAAAAAATTAAAGAGTGGGTATTGCTACCTATGCTACAGAAAAAAAACAGGATTATTAAAGAAATACTAGGAAAAATTACATGCCAACAAATTATGGAAACTAGAAGAAATGGAAGAATTCCTAGATATATATAAAGTACCATACATGAATCAAGAAGAAATAGAAAGTCTTAGGTCAGCCGGGCGTGGTGGCGCACGCTTGTAATCCCAGTACTTTGGGAGGCGGAGACTGGAGGATCTGGGTTCGCGGCCAGCCTCAGCTCTCTCTCTCTCTCTCTCTCTCTCTCTCTCTCAGCCTGTCTCTCTCTCTCTCTCTCTCTCTCTCTCTCTCTCTC
>PVJS01004306.1:0-57244 GCA_004027185.1 Glis glis
TTTTTTGGTCCTGGGGATTGAACCCAGAGACATTCTACCTCCAAGCTACACCCCCAGCCTGATTTTATTTCTTATTTGGAAACAGGATCTCACTAGGTTGCTGAGAGCCTTGCTAAGTTGCTGAGGCTGGCTTTGAACCTGCGATCCTCCTGTCTCAGCCTCCCAAGTACTGGGATTACTAGCATGCACCATCACACCCGGCTGAGTGTTGTTTTTGACTGTCTTTATAGCACTCATTTTGAAACTTTTCCATGTTGGAATGGCTTTTTCATCTTGATTCTCCTGGCTAACCATTACTTATACCTTAGTTTAGATTTCATCTCCTTTCTTATTAGGCAGTATGCCCCTACTTGACACTCCTTTAATATTCCGGACAACTCATGCTCTGATTTAAATAGTACATTGAAATAGTCATGTTTCCTCTTCTAGAGAGACAGGGATCGTAGCTTATTATTTTTGTATCAACACATACCACAAAGTAAATGCTAAATACATCTTTGTCGAATTGACTAATAAAAATCAATATAAAATTATTTTATGGTTTGTTTAAGTAAAAGTTTCAGATAACGTTTTCTTTCCATTGGAAAAAAGAAAAACTGTTAGTTGGGAGGGAGGCTGAGACAGGAGGATTGTAAGTTTGAGGCCGGTACACAGTAACTTAGTGAGATCCTGTTTCAAATTACAAATAAAATAGGTCTGGGGGTGTAGCTCAGAGGTAGAACACCCTTGGGTTCAATCCCTAGCACCAAAAAAAAATTATAAATAAGCAATGTGGAAAGATATACTGTGGAAGTCTCTGAAAATTATAGTGAACTCAGAACAAAGGCTCAGATTCTTAGGTAATGTAAAGCCATGTAAAATGTATCTGAGCATCCTATATAAAATGTGTCTGAATACTCTTTGTTCACTAATAGTTTGGTTGCTTATGATGAAGCTGAGAAATTGACATGAGTTTAGACTTTTCTTTTCTCTGTGTCCTATATGACATTTGTCATCTTTCTTTGTCAGAGTGTGAACTCCATAGTAAACACAGAGATTTTTCTTGTTTATCATAATTTGAGAATGTATAGTAAAATTCACACATGGGACACTGTGAATAATGATTATTTTGGTGTAATTCTTTGTAACTTCATATAGAGAGGAAAAGTTAAGGATTATTTCACCATAAGATTAACTCCGTAATAAGTGTGATATTGATTATTTTCAAGTTAGGAATAGAAATGATACATTCAGGACCATTTAGCAAAGACAGTGATAATTAGGCCTAAAGGCTGATAATTGGAGAAGTAATAAGTTGAGGCATGCATATACTTCTTGTTTACATAACAAGGAAGGGAAAATTAGATTTTTTTTCCACAAAAAGAAATCCCTTAAGGATTTTAAATCTCTATAGTAAGGGTGAGAAAAATGCTATTAAAAGTTAGTCATTTTGTCTTCTGGTCTACCTCTGGTGTTTGCACATATTTTTTGTTTAAGCACTTTGTCAAATAATATTTTATTTCTTCCCTTAAAATTTGCAACCTTTTTGAGTGCAAGATGTCTTATTTGTTTCTGTGTAGTTGCTGGCATATGATAGGGATTCACGTTTTTATTGAACCAAGTTAAACTGGATTAAGATATTGCCCTCTATTCCTCAATTTAGAGAGCAGGCCTTGTATGAGTTTCCCTGTAGGAGTAAATTGGGGCGAGAAGTGAAAAATCAGGTCTTTCCCCAGTCTTTAGAATGGGGAAAACCAGCTGTGATCATAGAGAAGTGGGAGCTAGAGGGTCTTTTGCACCCAGACATTAATCTAGCATTGGAATGTTTGCCCTAATCTCTTATCTCATATATTTCTTTTCTGATAGTTGGTGGCCAGAATTACTATCAGGTTGGGGTGCAAGAACATTGGCAAAATGAGTATGATTTGTCACCTTTAGATTGTAGCATTATATAACAAGGTTCCTTACTGTATGTTGGGTTTTGGAATGGGCATTCTTACCCTTTTCCTTAGTGATCAAATGCAGTTATTTTTAAGCTATCAAGAAAGAGCAAAGTCGGGCGTGGTGGCGCACGCTTATAATCTCAGTACTTGGGAGGCTGAGACCGGAGGATCCGGGTTCGCGGCCAGCCTCAGCTACTTAGTGAGGCCCTCCACAACTTAGTGAGACCCGGTTTCAAAATAAAGAATAAAAATAGGGCTGGGGGTATAGCCCGGAGGTAGAATGCCCCTGGGTTCAATCCCTGGTACTGCAAAAAAAAAAAAAAAGCATTTTTGGGATCTCTTGAATTGGTTAAATTCAACTAAACACTTTTGGATTGACATATCTGCCAAATCTACCTAATATGCTTTCAATTTTTCAGGATATTTGTATAAGTCACGAAGGATAGCGGTGCAAAGGGTAAAAATATAAGTAAATGATTAAAAACAGTGCTGTAAGTAGCAAGACTCTCAGCAATCTAGCAAGACCCTGTTTCAAAACAAAACAGAAGAAAAGGACTGGCAGTACAGTTTCGAGGTAGAATGCCTCTGGGTTCAATCCCCAGTAAAACACACACACACACACACACACACACACACACACACACATAGAGTGCTGTGATGCATTTTCATATGTAAAAATAGTTATTTTTTGAAATACTAATCTTGGGGTGGTAATATTATCACTAACATAGTACTATTGTTCAGAATGTATTTTAATTTTGAAATATTAATCTTGGGGTAGTAATATTATCACTAACATAGTATTAATGTTCAGAGTATATTTTAAAACTCATTGCCAACCAAACGTTTAGCTGTTTTATATTAAAAATAGGAAAGGACTTTAGAATCTAAGCCAAAAGTACAATAGTGAAAAAAACAGGACTGAAAAAACTATTTTATTTTTTCGATATCAGTGTTGGCAATAACTTTTAGAACCCAGTGTTTTTTTAAATACAATCAATATTAGATGGCTTCTTCTCTAAGATAAACATTGTATTAATGTGCATATCTTAACTCCCAGGGCTTAAAATAGCAAAAGGAGGCAGGAACTGAAAGTACGTTGATTCTGTGCTGCTTTGTACACTTGGGGGATTAGTTAAAATTGAGGTCAGCAAGAGTCCCAGGATGCGGGATCAAGGAAGGAAGCACACCACGATGGCTGTGTTCCCTCCTATTGGTCACACATGGGCAGCTGGGAAGGAAGTTGGTTCTTCTGTTCAGTGTTGTCTGTGATTCCACTCTGTCTGTAGGGGTTGGCTTGGGGCCAATCCCTACTTCTATTTCATTCTTCAGAGAGGAAAATTCCACTTTAATATTGCTGCGTATGGCAGGAATAGCATCCATATCATTATGTCACACATAGTAGGTCTGACTGAGTGGAAATCATACCACTGTCTTATTAAGGCATAGTGTAGAGAACATTTAGTTCCTTGGGCACATTCAGTCTTGCAAGACTAAACGTGATGCTTGAAACCATGTCTGTTGAGTTGTACTAATAGCATCTCATTGGGTTTCTAATAAGAACAGCTAAAAAAGCAACTGGTGAGTTGGTGTGCATTACCTCCTGCTTCAGAGCTACCTGATCTGAATAATTTTTAATCATGTAGGATCCAAGGGAACTTTATTGTGGTGGGAAAAATTAAAACCTCTGGACTGGGAGAAATAGAAAATTTACCTGAGATGCCCCCAGTGAATCCCCTCTCCTAGCCCCCATCAAGGATATATAGGAATTTCCAAGGCAGATAATATGTGCTTGAAAAAGTCTGCTTATGCAATTTGGATTTCTTCTTCTCTTCCATTTCTCTCTACCTCGTGAGTTTGAAAATAATTGGGGAAGTTGAGCTATAAAATACTACAGTTTTCTTACTAAAAATTCCACTAATCAGTGATGGCTTTCTTCCCAGGTATTATTGATTCTATATAATTCTATACTTATCTTCTTCAGTGGGACTTGTTTAGTATGTGGATGTATTCTTTCAGGCTATAGGTATTAATTCTAGCATATTTTGTAAGATAGAGGTGGTAGATTAAAGGAGGATCATTTTCTCTTTCTCCACTTTCTTTTTGTTAGTTTAGTATTTGACATTTTGGATCAGAGACTGCTAGGAATATGGGCTCTCTTGATCTTTAGAAGCAGGACTACTGTTGCAACCCCAGCTAAATCCCATTACCCTGTAGAAATAGTAGCTCTATTATATATGAAGCACTCAAACAGCTCTTGTTCCAGCACAGTACCTCCATGGTTTAATAAAAGTATTGTAGAAAAATACTGAATAAAATTAATTTAAAATCATGTATGGGGAAAGGGAAGGAAGGGGGAGGGAGCTAGGGGAAGTTCACCAAATGCTGTGTGCATGTATGTCACTATCACTCTGAACTTCATTATGATGTGCGGCTGCAATGCACCAATAAAAGTATATTCAAAAAGTAATTTAAATACAAATTTATTTTTATTTTGACTCTTGGAGAAGAGTCAGACCTTTTCCTAGTTATATTTAAATTTATTTAGAACACATATAAACTGGATGACTTAGAGCTTATTAATTGGATAGAAATAATCTTCCTAAAGAGAAGTTATCATTTTTTTCTGATAAATTATTTGTGATTGCTGGTTATGGTTAATCAAATGGGAAGGGAGTTTTCTTTGTTAGTATGTGGTAGAAAGTCAAGTTGAGCCCCTATTGGAAAATTCCTAGTCAGAAATCTTGTTATTTAAGTCATTGGTATCACAAAGACATTTCTCAAATATATTAATCATATGACATCAAAATATATGCTTATGAAATAACACAACCTTATTGTAAGAATTATATTGAGAATGGAAACAGATAAAAGTTATCTGTAGTTCCACCTGCAATGAGCATTGTGGAAAATTTTGGTGTATTGCTGAAAATGATTTAATACTTCTGCTGATTAAAGGTTATAAAATCTGGTAATTTTTAAAATTTAAGATAAACTATCTACATAATTTCAGTCATCCGCTTTTAATGCCCCCAAAATTTTCACTTCTCTTTATTTGAATCTCCATCCTCTTAGTTGGATGGGGTTCACTGCTTACAATACTCCAGATCCATAATCAATTTAAGGAAATATGTGCAGTCACCCAATGACCATCATTAACTGCTTTTACTTACAAAGAGCTTCTTTGGCTTCTTTTCTTCCATGGATTATTCAGATAACAGTATCCCTCTTATGTGAGACTTTGAAGACAAAGGGGTATATGCTTGGGCTACTCTTTTTAGAGCACTGTCTTTTCAACATGTTTTAGTATCTTGATTTTTGCCACTATACAAATACTTTCTGTCCCTGTCATTTTTTGTTGGGAAATCATAGAAAAATATATTTATTTTTAACAGTGTCTGACTTACCTAAATTTTTCATAATTTGAATATTGATCTGTCCAATGCCTACTGGGTCGACAATAACGTAAATGTTTGATTTTATTTTTGTTAGCGAATAGTTCAGTCTCACGAAGACATACAAATTTTGAGGTCATCTTACCCATTTTAAAAGACTTCTGGTACTCAGGGCAGAACACCTGGTAAGTCTTGTTAGCATCATCTTGTTTGAACTGTTTCCTGTGGGGTTCTAGAAATGAAGAAAGGAGTCGCCTCAAAGTGTACAAATCAGCCTGAGCTGGTTGGAGGCTGGTTTGAACTCGTCTATGTAAGAAGTTAGCACCTTGGGTGCAATTCTTAATGCCCCTTAGACTTGCAGCATTGCAGGCTGTATTTTATCCCGGTAGCCAGGTGTGGGCAGTGATACTGGGCTTGGGGGATCTTTCTTACTGGCCCAGGGATCCAAGGCTTTCAGTGCAAAACCTGGCCAGCAGCCCGAGTGAGTAGGAGCCATGTGACTCTGGTGAGTTGGAGTGTGCAATTCCCTCCTGCTTCAGAGCTACCTGATCCGAATACTAAGCAGAGCAAGTGCCGGGCCGAGTGTAAGACACTGAAGACACTGCAGAGCAAGGTGCTTATTCCAGAGGCTTTACAAAACATGGAGATGAAAGACCAGGGAGCCCAAATGGAGCCGCTGTTGCCTACGGTAAGAGACAACCTGCTGTCAGATAGATTAACCGCTTTGCTGCAAAACCTGTCAGGCAAGTGGTCTGCTAGCTAGGTGCAGTGAGTATACTTTTGGGGTGGTGGATAGCTCCCACGACATATGGACAGGGGTCTCCTCCCACCTCCTCTCCGGAGACAGAAATGCATAAAGCAAAGCACATGATTTTTCCCCCCCTTCTCAATATGGATGCACTATGGTGATGAAATGTCTCATGTTTGTTGCTGTTTGAAGAAATGGCTAGGTTTTAGCAGCAGGGGCAGTTGTGTGTCGCTCTCGTTGTCTGTTACTGCCTGTCTTTCTGTTTCTCAGGCTGTGCAGTGGTGGCCTGAGCCCCTGCAAAGAAGCCCCCTTTTATCCTCTTTAATCCCTGATGCATTTCCTCCTGGTGCCTCATCCTCAGGCAGGGAGGTGAGGGAATCTGCTGCTCTTGCAGCTGGAGAGATTTAGTCTCTGCAGAAACCACGGGAAGGGTGTGTGTGTGTGTGTGTGTGTGTGTGTGTGAGACAGAAAGAGAGAGAGAGGTGTGCCAGTCTTTTTCTCAAAGGGAAATGTGTCATGGTTCATGTACAAAGAAGATGTGCGTTTTGGGGGGACAGGCACACTATTCAGAATGGAATATCTGAAAGGTTCCTGAACTGTCATTTGGAAATAGCCCATCTGTTTACCTCTGGGTCCTTAAGCCGCCCTTCTTAGATTTAATGTTTGCACAAGTGATTGACTGGCTTCCTATCCTCTCCACAGTCTCTCTGTGTGGCTCGCAGACTTTGGAGATCTGCAGGCAACATCTTTTTTAGTCTCGAGCAGTTGATGTTGCTGTGTTCAAGGAGAGAGAGAGAGAGAGAGAGAGAGAGAGAGAGAGAGAGAGACCCCAGTATTCTCTTGACGTAGCGGAGATACCAAATGCTAGCTTCCAGCCATCTATCAGTGCGATCACAGCTTAGAACAGCAGAAATCCCCTCCCTGCACCAAACCAGACTGAGAGGCTGTCTCTCAGCTCTCTGCCACTCAGGTTGCTAACCCACCTTGCAGGCTAGGGACTGGCGGGAAGCTGTCTATTTCCGAGTCCATTTCTAGGCTTTAAACATACCTTTAAATCAAATGATACCATAGAAGGGGTGAGCAAATTCTGGGCCACTGCATTTTCAGGGCATTACCTCTCCTGCCGGTCTCAAATGCTGCAGAAACATTCCAGTTTGTATCCCGGAATCAGCTGTGGCTACTGAGCATGCCCAGTTCTCAGGACGCCAGGTTTGGGCAGGCAGGGAGCAGGGAGATGGGGAGAATGCAGGAGTCCTTACCAAGAATGGAGCCTAAATAAAGGGCAGGGTCAGTGTCAAAACGGGAGCATGTCAGCTAGCTGGACAGCTTAAAAGTAGAGTCATTTCTGTGGGAAAGCAAAGCGGAGTTATTATGCAAAAATAAGCGTTATAGATTTGTTCACCTTTCCAAACTTGAATAGATACATACATCAGGGCTCTGTGGTTACTCAAGAATAGTGTTAATGATACCAGGAAACGATTATTCCCTGGAGGAGAAGAAGGGCTATACACAGGAATTGCAGTATGGAGATTTAGGAAAAATTAAATATAGAGGACCCCCCCCCCTTTTTAGTGGTGGTGGGGGGTTGGAACTTGTCCTAGAAAAGCAGGCTGAAACCAGTTTGATGTGGCTTATGGATTGTCACTTGTGGGGAACAGTTAAAGGGTTTAGGACCAAATGAGGATTAACTGGAGGAATTTAGAAACAGATGACATTATTGGGCTAGATGGGCAACCAGTTTGTGGTTTAAAAGAGCAGGGAAAATACATGTTTGTCTAGAAAAGCAGGTCTACTTATAATAAGTCTGATGGAAATTTATGAAGGCCAGCGTTGAAAGTTTGCATTTCATGGGGATAATAGCCAGTACAGTTTAATGGAAAGATAGAAACATGTTAGCAGTTTATTATAAGAAAAATAAACTTAAGAAGCTAGAAAGGATGCTGAATTTTTGGTCCAATTGGAGAAGTGTTTTAAACTTCTCCAATTGCTTTTATGATTCTTCTTAGTTCTCAGGACAAGCATGCCATATAAAGCAGAGTTTATTATCTTTATTTTAAAGATGAGAAATTGAGGCACATGGAGTCTGAAAAACATGTTTAAAGTCACATAGTGATGAAGCTAAGACTAACATATAAGTCTTCTAAAGCTAGCAAACTAGTTTAGAAATTAAAAAAATTAATATATTCTGTATTACATTCTTCACCAGGCCTCATGTACTCAGACTGAACTAGATTGGACTGGACTGGAATTTTTGTGCTTGGAAAAGAGAAAGAAATAGCTTTGGGCTTTGATTTAGACAATTAATTAGATAACTTTGTAAATGGTCATGTGAGTGGCGATATGGCATAATATTTATGAACACAGTCTAATAAGTCCTAGTACTTGTATTTTATTTGCTCTATGATCTTGGGAAAATTATGCCTTAGTTTCCTAAACTGAAAATGGAAAGGGAATGATATATGTTTCTTGGGTTTTGTGATGAGTAAATGAAATAACTTATGTGAAGTTCTTGGCATTTAGGTAATCATTCAGTAAAAGTTGCTATTTTTATTGTTGATGGAAATATAGACATTGAGGTAAATTCTAGGTTTCAGGTTTTCATGGAAGTCGTTTTTTAGTACTCTCTGCTAGGGAGGAAAAGTGTGAAATTGAGTGCTGGGAAAGATTGGACAGTGAAGGTGTGGGTTGGAGTTTTTTAGTTTTAACTATGGGAACTTTGTTGTATATTCAGAAAGCCAATTAGAAAGACATTAAAAGTCAGGATTAGACGTAGGACAAAAACAGTCAGAGGTAGGTAAAGAAGTGAGAAAGAAAAAAATCATAAGAATGGGCAAGTTCACCGAACAAATGAAGGTATTGATTCAGATATAAGTGAGATGGAAGAGAAGATTATTAATCTTCCCAACATTTACTTCCATTTAGGATATGTAATGTACAACTGAAAGGTATGATGGAGATGGCCCTGATATATTTTCCTCTTTTCCCAATCTTTCTTAGGAAGCTTCAAACATTTTATATACATATATTTGCTAGACTAGCCATTATTGCATTTGTAGGCCCTGATTGTGCTAAGGGTTAGGGCACACACTCTTCCAGGCTCAGAGTGCAGTCTAGCTTTCATGGCTCTGGAGCTATAGAATAAGCATGTCCAGAAGATTCACTTACTTCTTAAATGTCTGCTTTTGGCTGAACATGTTCTTGGTGCTGGGGATAAAGTAAGGAACAAGATAGACAAAATCCCTGTCTTTATGGCGCTCTCAATCTATCTAGTCTGAATATAGGACTCAATTTAATGTTTTAAGAGCCTGCTTGTTGCTTTCTTCTCAAATACTTAATCATTGTTATAAGCTTTTTAAAATAGGTATATATGGAAAATAAATTCTATTTTTCCTTCCCTAATTTACTAATATAGAAGATTTTTTTCTCTTTAAATATATTTTTATTGGTGCATTGTAGTCTCACATCATAATGTACTTCAGAGTGATATTGACATAATGCACACAGCACTCAGCATAATAGAAAAGATTTTAATAACTTTTTCTCCACAAACTAAACAATTCAATGAATAGGGTGATTTGGAAATCTGAAATTTACATAAAAATAGGTGCTAAGTTCCATTATATCTATTAGTAATGGTGTCGATAGCACCTTAGTAAGGGTGGAATTAATTATTTAAAAACATGAAGACAGATATTTAAGGTATTTCCCTGTGACTTCATATTTATTTGATTTCACAATCCTCATTTCTACTTTCATGCCTTGAATTGTTATTCTAGAATGATGACTATGGAAATGAAATATATGTATAGGATGCTAAGATTGGTATTGGGTAGCAGTATCTGAAGGCTACAAGTACTGAGTTTATGACAAAAATACTAAGGTAAGACTGGGAAGTATGATAATTTATGATGGAAAGTTAGGAAAAATCTGGAACTCAAATAGAGTCAGAGAGCGTGTTCAGAAGACAATCCCACTTCCATGATACCATTTCTTCTTAACCTTGGACGGTGGTTGCACTAGACAAGTGGGTGCCACTCTCAACCCTCCTGTGTAAAGAAACATCAACTCTTCCTTTCTCATGCCTAATGGGACACAAGACACTTGATTGTTTGGCTTTCTGAGAGGATGCCACTGATGATCTATATAGTAAATATTAGTTAAACTTTATTTTTATTTTTAGATAAAATAGATGTAAGTTGAAGTTTTAATACATTCTTTTTCATAAACGGTTGTCTCAGACACTCTTTGTGGTATGTTATTATTATTATATAACATAATATTGGTCTGTAATTTTCTTTTCTGTCATGTCTTTGATTTTGGTATTAGGGTAATTCTGGCTTCAAAGAATATTGAGTCAGGGAATATTCACTGTGCTTCTACCTTCTAAAAGAGATTGTAGAGAATTGGTACAATTTTGCCTTTAAAGGTCTAATAGAAACAATCTGGGACTGATGCTTTTTGCTTTGGAAGATTATTAATTACTGATACCATTTCTTTACTTAGACTCATATATATTTTGATCACAGGACTGCAGAAATCAACTAGAGAATAGAATTTAGGCTAGTTCCTTAACGGATGATAAAACTGAACATCAGAGACATAGGGAGAAATATTTAAGGGTATGTCTTTTATATTAGTTCATAGCAAAGCTCATCCTAGTGTCCAAATCTCCCAATTCCTAGTTTATCATTCTTTCTACCATCAGTCCACCATATAGTCCCTGGTCAAGCATAGAATTAATATCCAAGTGCCAAATTAAAATGATAATTAGGCAGCCTTTGTGAAATAACAATAGACATTATCTCAAACTCATGATAGGTACACAATTCTCTAATGCTTACGATAATCTTGAAAGGTTGCTAATATTTCCAGCCTTATATATGAGAAACAGGATCAGAGACATGAACAAATTACTCAAGTTAATTAGGTAATCAGTACTGAGCCAGGATTTTAATATATTTCATCTAGTTAAAAAGTGACTTAGCCCCTTTGAAGCCAATTAAAAAATAAAAAGGAAACCCATAATAAGATGATCTTTCTGTAATCTCAGTACTTGGGAGACTGAGATAGGAGGATTGTAGGTTCAAGGCCAGCAGTGTGCAGTTACTTAGTGAGACCCTGTTTCCAAATAAAAAATAAAATATGACTGGGGGTGTAGCTCTGTGGTAGAATGCCCCTGGGTTTAATCTTCAGTAACACACACACACACACACACACACACACACACACACACACACTTTCACATCTGTCTCTTTTTAACCAAATATGAAAGTACTATGATACAAGGTGCTATGTAAAAATGTAAAGCATTGCTGGTTACATACTGATGATTCCATTTATATGAAATATTCAGAAGAGGCAATCATTAGAGACACGAATTAGGTTAGTGGTTGCCAGGGGCTGGGGCCTAGGGAAGTTAGGAGTAACTGCTAACAGTTACAGTTTCTTTTGGGGATGATGAAAATGTTCTGGAATTAGATGGTGTTGATTGATGAAAAACACTACAGATACACTAAAAACTGCTGAAGTTTATAATGGTGAGTTGTATGCTATTTGAATTTTAGCTAAAAATTATAAAAAGCAATAAAATATTGCTTACCTTTATTGTTCACAGAAGGCTGAAGATCTGAAACATGATTATGTCAGTCACATTTATATAAATCATGAAGAAGGCAAATAAAGTATTCAAAAACATTAAAATAAACACACACACATGCATGCACACAAACATGCCCCTCAAAATTCTTTACCACAAAAATCTATTCTCTTTGTGAAGATACTTCTAAGGTTGGTCAGGGTTTCAGCAAACTATTTGTAGACCTAAAGATCCTTTGGAATACATCCTCAAAGCTGAGTTGAGAGAGTCTACCAGCACATTGTATGCATAAGAGAAGAAGAGACCTAGTTTATTTGGGTCAAATTATTTTTTCTCCAAATCATCTTTTAGAATTTTTTCTTGATATACTTTAAACTCTAGTGTAAGATTACAAATGTCAAAGCAGCTTAATTTAAGAAGTTATTTTTAAAAATAAAATTAAACATGACATCTTGTTACCAATAGTTTTTTTTTTTTTTTTTGCGGTACCAGGGATTGAACCCAGAGGCGTTCTACCTCTGAACTACACCCCCGGCCCTATTTTTTATACTTTATTTTGAAACCGGGTCTTAAGAAGTTGCGGGGGGCCTCACTAAGTAGAGAGAGAGAGAGAGAGAGAGAGAGAGAGACAGGGAGAGAGAGAGAGAGCGCTGAGGCTGACCGCGAACCCGGATCCTCCGGTCTCCGCCTCCCAAAGTACTGGGATTACAAGCGTGCGCCACCACGCCTGGCATGTTACCAATAGTTTTTTAAGGTCATTTTTGGTCTTCATAAAGTATTATATTACTGTATGGTATAGTAGGTCAAATTCCAATTATTAACCATTTTATAGATTTCATACTAAGTTTCTTCAAAGATATTTGATACTTAAAGTGTTTTTATAGGATATTTTATCTCTTTCAAATACTTTAAAGGGAAAATGAAAGGAAAGCAGATAAAAATCAGCAGAAAGCAGATAGTAGTTGCCTATGGGTAGGGGTTGGTGTTGACTTTAAAAGAGCATGAAGGAAATTTGGGTGGTAATGGAAATGTTCTAAGCTCTACATTGAAGCTAAGATGTCGTTATTAATAATATATCATATCAGTTGGGCGCAGTAGTGCAAGCCTGTAATTCTAGTACTTGGGAGGCTGAGACAGAAGGATTGCAGGTTCAAGGCCAATGTGCAGTAATTTATTGAGACCCCGTTTCAAAATAAAAAATGAAAAGGACTGGGAATATGGCTCAGAGGTAGGATATCCTTGTTTTCAATATTCAGTAATACACAAACACACACACACACACACACACACACACACACACCATATCAATTGGTTTGGAAATCTGTTATGGATATTTTTAGATGTGTAGGAAGTGAAAATTATTTTTAAATGATTTGATCCACAGATAAATTATTTTAAATTAATGAATTTATTCAACAATTCAGTAAATAGACATTTCTGCTTCATGTGCTGCCACAAAGAGGAAAAGAAAATGAAAATATACAGAAAAACTCCCTTTGTTTGTTTTATTAAATATCAGTAATTTCCCCCTCCCCTTAATAAAGAGCTTAACACTGTAAGCAACACTATTTCAGATACTTGAAGTAATTAGTAGTCATCTAATTCTTGAACTGTTACTAAGCCTTTAATTTTTCCAAGGATATCAGTGAAAGATTTTAGTAAGTTGTATGGCCATGATGATTGATTTCTCATTATACATTGAAGTTGATATATTTACTCATTTGTCTTCCTTTTTTAGATGGTGGGGATGGGATGTGTCTTGGTTTCCTAGGGCTGCATGCAACAACCTGGTGTCTTAAAACTATATAAAGTTATTGTCCCATAGTTCTGGGGGTTAGAGGTCTCAAATCAAGGAGCCAGCAGGGACATGCCCTTCTCAAAGCCTCGAGGGTCTTCCTCACCTCTTCCAGCTGCTGGCTGCTCCAGGAATTCCTTAACTTGAACTGCATGACTCCAGTATCTGCCTCCACTATCACCTGGCAGTCTCCTATCAGTGTCTTTTCTCTTTTTATAACGACACCAATCATATTTGATTAGGGCCCACCCTCATGACCTCCAGATTGCATCTGGGAAGACCCTCTTTCCAAATAAGGTCACATGCACAGAGAGTGGGGGTGAGGGCTTCGACATCTCTTTTTTGAGGACACGGTTCAACCCGTAACAAGGCATGTGATGTTTTAGGAAGAATTTTCTATTTTTACAACTCTATTCCAGTGGGGCTAGAGCCCTATTTAAATAAAAAAGTTATAACCTTTTCATTTAGATATCATAACTTCTAATATTTTTTAAAACAAATGAAGAGGAAACCAGTATCTGCTACATATAGAATGCTCTCTAACAATGACTAGATGTGTTAGTTAAATCACATATAGCAAATCCTCTGGAGCCACATGAACATGTCCACTATTCTCCAGTAATGGGGAACCCTTGCTTTTAATTAAATTAATTAATTATTTATTTATTTTATTTTATTTATTTTATTTTATGTGTGTGGTACTGGGAATGGAATCCAGGGGCTTTCTACCTCTGAGCTACAATCCTAGTCCTATTTAATTTTTTTTTAAAAACAGGGTCTCACTAAATTGCGGAGAGCCTCACTAAGTTGCTGAGGCTGGCCTGGAACTTGTGATCCTCCTGTCTCAGCCTCCCAAGTATGGGATTATAAGCGTGCACCACCATGCCTGGCTTTTTATTCATTTAATTTTATTTTCTGAAGTTTTATTGATGTATAATGTACATATCATAAAATTCTCCCATTGTAAATGTACAACTCCTTGATTTTCAGAAAGCTTGTAGAGTTGTACAGTGATCACTATAATCCTGTTTTAAAATTTCATTGCTGGGTGTGGTGGCGCACGTCTATAATCTCAGGACTTGGGATACTGAGATAGAGGATCACAGGTTTGAGGACAGCCTCAGCATGTAGTGAGACTCTCATCAACCTAGTGAGACCCTGTTTCAAAATAAAAATAAAATGGGACTGGGGGGTGTGGCTCAAAGGTAGAATGCCCCTAGGTTCAATCCCCAGTACCACACAAAAAAATTTCATTGTTCCCCAAATTTTCTCTAGCTATATGCAATTAACACTCATCCTGAGACACAGCCAATGACTGATCTACTTTCTGTTCATTTGCTTTTTGTCTCTAAAACTTTGCCATATCTGTGCATTTCACATTAATGAAACTACACACTAGATAGTCCTTTGTACCTGGCTTCACTTAAGTGAAATGTTTTCGCAGTCTGTTCACTTGTAGCAGGTATCAGAAGTTTGTTCCTTTTTATATCTGGAAAGTACTATACGGATGTATGACATTTTGCTTATTGGTAGTTTATGATCATTAAGTTCCTAACTTTTAGCTACTATAAATAATGCTGATATAAATTTTCATGATTATGTTTCCATATGGGCATATGTTTCCATTTTGGGGGTTAAAGGCTTTTAGATAAAGGTTTTCTACTGAGTGTGAAGTGGTTTGGTGTTGGGACTTTGATTTACACTTGCTAAGGATATTGAGCATCTTTTCATGCTCTTGTTGGCCATCTGTGTATTTTCTTTGATGAAATGTCTACTTAAATATTTTACCCAGTTTTAAAATTGGTTATTTTTCTTCTTATCAATTTGTAAGAGTTCTTCATATATTTTGGGTATGATTCTTTATCAGAGATATGATTTGCAAACATTTCTCACTGTATGACCTTTCTTTTCACCTTTTTTCTTTTTTGTGGTACTGGGGGTTGAACCCAGGGGTATTCTACCTCTGAGCTACACCCCCAGCCCTATTTTATTGTTTATTTTGAAATAGGGTCTCACTACGTTATGGAGTGCCTGGTGTTGTTGAGGCTGGTCTCAAACCTGTGATTCTCCTGTCTCAGCCTCCCAAATACTGGGATTACAACTGTGGGCCACCATGCCTAGCTTCTCTTTTCACTTTCTTAATGGTGACTTTTGGGATATATAACATTTTTAAATTTTGAGGAAGTCCATTTTATCATTTTTTCTTTTATTTATGATTATACTTTTGGTGTAGAATTTAAGGGTTCTGCCTACAAGGTCACTACAATTTTCTTCTGTTTTTTTTTTACAGTTTCAGCACTTACACTAAAACCAATGGTCCATTTTGAGTTAATTTTTGTGCATGATGTGAGGGTAAGAATCTGTTTTTTTGGGGTGTGGTTAGAGATATCCAATTGTGCCAGCATCAGTTTTTTGAAAAGACTACCTTTCTCCACTGAATTTTCTTGGCAGTTTTGTTGAAATATAATAGAAATATTATATTTAATAGAAATATTCCCCCCCACTGAGGTTCTTAATTCTGTTCAGTTGGTCTAGATGCCTAGTCTTACCCTAATACTATACTGTCTTGACTACTGAAGTTTTATAGTAGAATTTGAAATAATGTAGTACAAGTCCTTCAGGCATGTTGTTTTTCACAATTGTTTTGGTTATACTAGGTCCTTTGCATTTCCACATACATTTTAGAATTAGCTTGTTGATTTCTATAAAAAAAACTTGCAGGGAATTTTTTGGGGATTTGTTTGAATTTAGAGATCAATTTGGGGAGAATTGCCATCTTGACAATGTTGAGTCTTCAAAAGCATGATGGTGGACTATGTCTTGGGTATTTAGATCTTCAGTTTCTCATGGCAATATTTTGGAGTTTTATTAAGAACTTCTATGCGATATATGAAAGGGTAACATGAAATTTCTTGAAGTGCCATTTGAATAGTGATTCCTACATTAATCTTAGATACTAAGCTAAGGTTGAATTCCAAATAGTTGAGAGCTCCTAATATGCTCTGAGAAGATGAAAATGGAAATTATAGATTCAGATGAACAGCATGAAAATGTGCTATATCCCAATGTGCTATATATTCTGTATAGTTTTTGTTTTTTTCTTTTGGTACTGGGGATTGAACCAGTATTCTACCTTTGAGCTACATCTGCAACACTTTTTATTTTATTTTTTAAAAAATTTGATTTTAATAATTTCTTGTCTTCTACTGGCTTTGGGGTTAGACTGTTCCTGTTTTTCAAGGGCTTTGAGGTGTGTCATTAGGTCAAAGCAGAAATCAGTGAAGTAGAGAATAAAAAAATACAAAAAATCAACAAAACGAAAAGCTGGTTCCTTGAAAAAATAAACAAGATAGATAAACCACTAGCCAACCTAACCAAAAGAAAGAATCAACCCAAATTACTAAAATAAGAGATGAAAAAGGTGATATTACCACTGACAGCATGAAAATCTAGAGGATTATCAGAAACTACTTTGAAAAACTATACTCCAACAAAATGGAAAATCTAGAAGAAATTGACAAATTTCTAGACACATACAACCTTCCTAAGTTGAATCAAGAACATATAGAAAATTTAAATTGACCAATAGCAATCAAAAAGATTGAAGCAGGAATAAAGAGCTTACCATCAAAGAAAAGCCCAGGTCCAGATGGTTTCACAGGTGAATTTTATAAAACCTTTATAGAAGAACTAATCCCAATACTCCTCAATCTATTCCGTGAAATAAAAAGAAATGGGACTCTCCCAAATACATTCTATGAAGCCAACATCACATTAATACCAAAACCAAATAAAGACAGTTCAAGAAAAGAAAACTACAGACCTATATCATTGATCAACTTAGACGCAAAACTTCTAAACAAAATACTAGCAACACACATTCAAAAACACATCACAAAAATCATACATCATCACCAAGTCGGGTTCATCCCAGGGATGCAAGGCTGGTCCAACATACAAAAAACAATTCATGTAATCCACCTCATAAACAGAACTAAAGACAAAAATCACATGATCATTTCAATAGATGCTGAAAAAACATTTGACAAAATCCAACACCCATTCATGATAAGAACACTGCAGAGAACTGGAATAGAAGGAACATACCTCAACATCATAAAGGCAATATACCATAGGCCCACAGCCAACATCATACTGAATGGGGAAAAACTTTGAGAGTTCCCGTTAAAAACAGGAATAAGACAAGGATGTCCGCTGTCACCTTTTCAATATAGTACTTGAAACTCTAGCCAGAGCAATAAGGCAAGAGAAGGAAATAAAAGGAGTAGTACAAATAGGAAACGAGGAGCTGAAACTATCTCTATGTGCAGATGACATGATATTATAATTAGAAGATTCAACAAACTCAACTAAAAGGCTCATAGAACTGATCAACAAATTCAGCAAAGTGTCTGGATACAAAATCAATCTTAACAAATCAGAAGCTTTTCTGTATGCCAACCATAAATCCACTGAAAAAGAAATCCAGAAGACATTTCCACTCATGATATACCCCCCCCAAAAAAAAAATACTTGGGAATAAACCTAACCAAGGAGGTAAAGGACCTCTATAAGGAAAATTAATAAATAAAATAAAACACTGCAAAAAGAAATTGAAGAAGATCTTAGAAGATGGAAACATCTCCCATGCTCTTGGGTAGGCAGAATAAATATCATCAAAATGGCCATTCTTCCAAAAGTGATTTACAGATTCAATGCAATACCCATTAAATTACCAAAGTCATTCTTCACTGACATAGAAAAATCTGTCCTTAAATTCATTTGGAACAACAAAAACCCAGAATAGCTAAAGTAGTTCTCAGCAACAAGAACCATGCAGGAGGCATCACAATACCTGACTTCAAAGTATACTACAGAGCCATAGTAATAAAAACAGCATGGTATTGGCACAAAAGCAGACACATAGACCAATGGAGCAGAATAGAAGTCTCGGAAACAAATCCACACACCTACAGTCAATTGATTTTTGACAAAGGGGCTAAAAACACCTACTGTAAAATAGATAGCCTCTTCAACAACTGGTGCTGGCAAACTGGCTAACCATATGCAGTAAAATAGAAATAAACCCCACCTTCTCACCTTATACAAGAGTCAACTCAAGATGGATCAAAGACCTAGGAATCAGACCAGAGACCTTGCAGCTACTTGAAGAGGGCATAGGTCCAGCACTTCAACATATAGGCACAGGTAAAGACTTCCTCAACAAGACCCCAAAGGCACAGGAAGTTAAAATGAGGATCAATACATGGGATTGCATTAAACTGAAGAGCTTTTGTGCAGCAAAGGAAACAATCAAGAGCCTCAACAGAGAGCCGATGGAATGGGAGAAGATTTTTGCCAGCTACTCCTCTGATAGAGGACTAATATCTAGAATATACAGAGAACTTAAAAAACTCACCACTAAAGCAAATAATCCAATCAAGAAATGGGCAAGTGAACTAAATAGACACTTCACAGAAGAAGAAATACAAATGGCCAATAAATGCATGAAAAAATGTTCAACATCATTAGCAATCAGAGAGATGCAAATCAAAACTACCCTGAGATTTCACATAACTCCAATTAGAATGCCAATCATTAAAAACACAAACAACAACAAATGCTGGCGAGGATGTGGAGAAGTAGGAACTCTAATACACTGGTGGTGGGATTGCAAATTAGTGCAACCACTTTGGAAAACAGTGTGGAGGATCCTCAGAAGAATGGGAATGAACCTACCATATGACCCATCAATACCACTTCTAGGCATCTACCCAAAAGAACTGAAACCAAACTACCAGACTAATGCATGTGTATCTATGCTTATAGCTGCATAATTCACAATTGTCAAACTTTGGAACCAGTCAAGGTGTCCATCAACAGATGAATGGATTACAAAACTATGGGATATGTACACAATGGAATTTTACATAGCCATAAAGAAGAACAAAATTACATCATTTGCAGGGAAATGGAGGGAACTGGAGAACATTATGCTAAGTGAGATTAGTCAGTCACAAAGAGTGAAAAGTCAGATGTTTTCCCTAAAATGTGGAAGCTAGGGAGAATGGGACTTAGAAGGGACTCCAGACAAAGAAGGAGAAAACTTTAGTTGCGCAAAGAAGGCAACCTAACTGAGGGAGATGGGAGGGGGGAAGAGGGAAATACACTAATGCACATGATGTATATACACAGCCTTATCAGAGTCAATCACTATGCTAAGCATGGAAAGGAGGGAAGGGGGAGGGAATAGGGTGGGATTTGAGGGAGGGCCAAATGAGCAATGTGTGCATGCATGCTTCTGATACCCTGAAACTTATCAAAATGTATAACTACAATGCACCAATAAATGAAATTAAAAAATATTGAAACAGGGTCTTGCTAAGTTGCTAAGAGTCTCCCTAAGTTGCTGAGGCTGTCCTCAAACCTGTGATCCCCCTGTCTCAGACTCCAAAATACTTGAGATTACAGGATGCACCACCACCCCTGGCTGATTCTTTATAGTTTTGAATTAATGACAAAGTCCCCATAGGAGAATCAGTAAGACTTGCTCATTATCATGCAAATTATGCTCCAGGGATCTAATAACTAAGTTTTCAGGGCAGAATTTTCCCATTGCATATTGAATATGTTAGGTTACTGGAGGACCTCCAACACTTATTTGTAACTGCTCATTCGTGCTAATTCTGAGAAATCAAAATTATTTAGAGAAGTCTGTTTATTCCTAATGAGTTTTTTCGTTTTGACTTATAAGACTTTGATATCAAAATTATGGCCTAGTCAAATTTTAAAAAGTGGATTTCATGAAAAGTAGTTAGGTATATAACAATTAACAGGAGGTATCTAAATAGCTTTGCTTATAAAGCACATTTCATTATTCTTAAAAAAAAGTGGTGAATTTATCTTGGTATTTATGTTCTTCTGAGAATAAGATCATCCAAAGTCTGACTTTTTCATAAATAGGAATATTGTAATCGTCCCCACACTCACACAACCAAACAAGCAAAGACAATAATAAGAACTATTATCATTATTATTATTATTGGCTTAATATTTTTGCTTCTGAATGAAAATCATTATGCCAACAATTTTTATACTTGATATGCATAACGCATTTAATCATGAACTCAATAATGCTTGCTCAATAACTTGATTTATCCACTTGACAGTAACATAGAAATATGTCAATAACATCCACTGGTAGGTATAATAAAAATATATATACATTTTGTGGTACTGGGGGTTGAACTGAGGGGCATTCTATCTCTGAGCTACATACTAGCCTGATTTTATTTTTTATTTTGAAACAGGGTCTCACTAAGTTGTTGAGGGTCTTGCTAAGTTGTGGAGGCTGTCATCAGACCTGCAATCCTCCTGTCTCAGCCTCCCAAGTACTGGGATTATAGGCATGTGCCGCCCCTCCCAGCTAAAATACATTTTTTCCTATTATAAAGTTAATATTTTAAAAGATAGTTTAGAAGGCATAGAAAGCAAATACAAAAGATAACCCTCATTTGTTGTTGTTGTTATTATTATTGTTATTATTTTTGTGGTGCGAGTGATTGAACCCAGGAGTGCTCCACCTCTGAGCTACACCCCAAGCCTTTTTTATTTTTTAGTTTGAGATAGAGTCTCACTAAGTTGCCAAGCCAGGCTGACCTCAAATTTGCGATCCTCCTGTCTCAGCCTCCCAAGTATTGGGATTACATGTGTGTGCCACCACATCTGGCTATTTTTTTTTAGCTTTTAATTTTGAGATTATTTTGCATTTACCCAATAACTGCAAAAATAGTTCACAGAGTTTCCATATAAGTACATTTCATCCTTCTTGCCATAATTTTAACTTCTTACATAATTATAGTTGACTTTTAAAACTAGGCATTTGACAATGATGTAATTATATTAACTATAGTACCCTATTTATTTGGATACCACCAGTTTTTCTACTCATGTCCTTTTTCTTTTCAGGATATAATTCAGAATTTCATGTTGTGTTTAGATATTGTGCTTTTTTTAATTTCCCCCAATTTGTGACAGTTATTCAATCTTCCTTTAACATTCACAGCCTTTTTTGTTGATTATTTCTCAATTTGTGTTTGCTTGAGGCTTTCATAAGATTCAGGTTGTGCATCCTTTGTCAAGAACATCATAGATGTGGTATTTCCTTTTCCATGTATCATATCAGTTAGATACATGACATCTTATTTCTGATGTTGTTAAACTTGATTATGGAGGTGTCTCCTGGTTTTTCCACTAAAAAGTTAAAAAAATTCCCTTTGTAATAGTATCTCTAGAAGATCCTTTGAGATTATGCAAATAGTCCTCTTTCCTCAAACAAACCTTCCTCCCTTCCTCCCTCCCTTCCTTACTTCTTCCTTCCTTGTACTGCAGATCGAACCAAGGGGCGTTTTACCTATGAGCTACACCCTCAGTCCTTTAATTTTTTAAAAAAATTTAGAACCAATTCGCACTAAGTTGCCAAGGTTGGTCTTGAGTCACTGATCTTGTCTTGGCCTCCCAGGTATTGAGATCACAGGTGTGCACCACCATGCTTGGCTTCCCTCAAACTTTTGCACACAGACTGTAGCATTCATTGGTGAATATTTCCTGTAGCACTTATTTTGGTGGTGTTGCCTCATGGTGATTTTCTATTTTTCATTCTTTTGCTTTTAGAAATTAAAATTTAGGGAAGTAGCCCCTCCCTCCCCTTGCTCCCTCCCTCCTTCTTTCCTCCCTCTTTTCTTTCTTTCCTTCCTTGCTTATTTATTTCAGTATGGATTCAAAGGTATTTATTTTATTCTTTGGGCCATAATCCAATACGCTCATATTTCTTTTGTTGGCCAGATTTTTCATTCTTTGACATCAGGAGCTCCTTCAGTTGGTGCGTGTGTCTTTTCAACATACTTGCATCCTTCTCTGAGCACTTCTTTACTATCTGGCAACAAGGTTTCCCAGATCATCTTGTTGTATTTTCCCTGCCTCAGCCCTGGAACCAATCAGATCTCCAATGGATGTGGAGGCTACTTTTTGAGGTTATTTATAAACATTGTTGAAATTCCTTTCAGAAAGATTGTATACCCATTTTTGCTTCCACTAGAAGCTTCACCAGTATTTTAAAAACATTGTCAATTGGGCCCAGTAAACATTTTACTACTTTTTCTTTTGTAGTTCATTTCCAGTTTTGTTTGCTGTTAATGTTTCTCTATAAAGTATATTTTCAAAAAGTAATAGTTCAAGAGAATCATTGAACTGTTTTATTGAAAAATTCCTTAGTTTAGTTCACCTTACTCAAGATATCACTGAAGTGCGACACAGAACAATTACTAACTTCTCTTTTGTATACCCGACTTTCTGGCACAGTGTAAGGATGGACCTCTCGCCCCATCATTGCGTATCCTCATCAGATACTATTCTGGCCATGAAAAACTTCAGTCTTCTTTGAATAATGACTGAAGTGATTTCCCTGCTTCCTCAAAAACCACAGACATTCTTTTTAAATGGGTATTTATTAACAGATTTATTGAGAAATAAGTCACATACCATACATTTCATACATGTAAAGTATATAATTTAGTATATTAACAATGGGTTCTTTTTATACTTTTATTGGTTTGTTGTAATTATACATCATAGTGAAGTTCAAAGTGATAACAAACATACATGCATATAACCCTTGATGTGTTTCCCTCTAGATCCCACCCTAATAGTTTTTTTTTCAGAATAAAGTTGAGAGAGGTCTAGTTAACAAGTTGTTTCAATGCATTACCCTTTTCCTCAGTCTTACTATTTATTACTCTATAGTAAACTAGATATAGGCACTCATTTTATTTGCTATATTAAGGTGGTTTTTATGTATAGAACTTTTATCTGTATCACTCCTTATGAAGAGACTGGCAGTCTCATTTGAACTATCCAGCAACTTTTGTGTCATCAAAACCATGTTGAAGAAGTGCCTGAAGATCCTGAAAGTTGACAGACACGAACCTGTGAGATCTACCTTATGTTGCTACTTAAGTAAAACATAAGATTTGAATCTTGCTTGTAAAGCTCTAATCTAATAATTGCACTTTTTATCTTTATGTGGCTTGAAAAATAATTAGTTCTTAAGAACTGAGGTTAGAAAGTTAATTTTAAAATGATATTAAAATAAATAAATTTTAAAATAAAATTAAAAGGAAAAATAAAATAGCAAAAACAAAAAGCAGAACTGAGGTTAGGATTAATCTATTATAAATTTAGTAACACTTTTACAGCGGTAATTGTTCTACATTTGTTATGGTATAGTGAATTTGATGGTACTTTCTATTTCAGTCCTCACCATGAATATCCATTATAAGCTGTTATCATAGAAACTAAATAACATCCGTCCTCTTAGTATGAAATTAGATGTGTTTTGATAATAGTGCTGGTCAATAATAGGAATTGGAACCTCCAGAAAAGGCCTTCTGTGTAATGTGAGGTGATATAATAGTTTGCTAAATCTTTATGAGGACAAAGAAATGGTGAATTTACCCACTTTGTCCATAAAAAAAAATCCATGATGCTGCCTCAATAATTCAGGAAATTCTAACCATACAGTATTTAAAACATATTGACCTAGCCTTGAATGTAGCTTTAAAAAGATTAATCTTTCACAAAATTACTTGTTGTAGCTTATAATTTCACCTGTTCCCTTTTATGATTTAAAAAACATTGCTCTAGTTCTGCCCACATACTTAACCCTCAGCTTCTTGTAGCAATATAATTCAGTATTCCTAATCTTTCTTGTTTATCTAAACACATTTGCCCCATCTTTGCAGACTGTTACATTGTCTGGTATAGGTCAAAAAGAGGATATCTAGTTAGCTAAGGAGCCCTTTTAATGTCAAATAGACCAAATGTTTTAGATTGAATTCTACTACTTAACTTTTCATGATTACATTGACACTTTTGGCATTAGAATCAGCTTTTCTTGAAAAAAATACACTTTCTTGATGTTTTCTTTGGTTCAGAAAATATCTTGAAAGGTAATGGAGAGGGTTCAAAAGTTTATTGAATCTCAGATTGTTCCAGAAGACAATGATGTAATGATATTTCAATAACTTATAAGCATACATTTATATTTCTCTTAAAATTACCTGCATATTTAGAAAAGTTGCAAAAATGCTTGGCAAAATGCAACTGAAATTTAGAAGAAACATTAGTATGTGAATGGTTCATATGATTTAATGAATGTGTAATTTTAAGGCATTCATTAATTACCTTTATGGTAATATTTTATTGAGCAAGAATGGAGGGAATAAAGAGATGACTTTCCTGACTTTTAAGAAATGCTATAGGAATTCAACACATTTAGGGAGCTATAGTGAAGTTTCAATCATGGGCATAAGAAATATTTTGCAGCTGGGTGTGGTGGTGCACACCTCTAATCCCAGTAAGTGGGAGGCTGAGACAGGAGTATTGCAGGTTCAAGCACAGCCTTAGCAATATAGAGAGGCCCTTAGCAACCTTGTTTCAAAATAAAAATAAAAAAGGGCTGGGGGTGTAGCTCAGAGGTAGAACACCCCTGGGTTCAATCCCCAGCACTAGAAAGAAAGAAAGAAAGAAAGAAAGAAAGAAAGAAAGAAAGAAAGAGACAGAGGGAGGAAGGAAGGAAGGAGGGAAGGAGGGAGGAAAGAAGGAAGAAAGGAAGGAAGGAAGGAAGGAAGGAAGGAAGGAATATTTTGCACTGTTTTGTTCATAATATCTTTGTGTACATGATCCATAATAATCTTAGTAAAAAGTATAAGAAACCAGAGGCTGAAAGAATTGACTTAAAAGAGAAACCAAATTAACTTTATGTATGGTACTGAGGATTGAACCCAGGGACCTTGTGCCATTGAGTTACATCCTCAGCCCTATTTTATTTTGAAGCAAGGTCTCTCTGAGTTGCTGAGGATCTCACTAAATTGCTGAAGCTGGTTTTGAGCCTGTGATCCTCCTGTCATAGCCTTCTAAATACTAGGATTATAGGCATGCATCACCAGGCCCAGCTTATTAAAACATTTTGAGACCTTTCATCTATAATTTGAAATTACAGTAAAGTTACAATAAGAGAAGAAGAAATGGATCTTAATCTACCTAATGCTTCACTCAATACATGATTGAGACATGAGAGAGTTAGAGACAATTTGGTTTCAGAAATAATATTTTATTAGAAGTAGTTGAGAATTAGAAGGGACTATATTTTATTTTTAAAGGTAGAATAGTTATGATATATTAATCCATACATTCTCCTTAAAGAGAAATAGAAAAAAAGTACCTGTCAGGCCAGGTGTGAACATCTCCCTTTATTTATTTGCATCCATGTGTTGGAAGGATTTTAGGAATTTCTAATAATTTTTTATCTCTCTTAGTTTTATATGCTTCTATAAATTATGGGCTTTGGTGGTAGAAATTTTATTAAAATTTAAGATATATCAGGAATATTTTTCATACTACAAAACTTCATGTGATTAGCCTATAGCTAATATAGTCAGGCTTACAACACATGTACATGCACAAACATGCACATATATCTATGTATATATATAATGAAAAACTTAATGAAGAGAAATGTGCAGGAAAGGCAATATAGTTTCACTCAGTTTTTTACAAGTGAATTGGTGATTATTTAATGTTGATCTAACTTTCTAATTTCATATTTCTTTCTCAAGAAACATGATGGCTTTATATTATAAGAATAAAGATTCAAGAGTTCACCTTTGGTTATTTTGGATAGAGCCTGCACAAGAAAACACAGTGAGTTTAGAATCTGTCATATTTTCAAGAACCTAAGTTTTTTAAAAAAATGTAATACTCCCAAAGAATTTATTGTTGGCTGAACATTCAAACTGAAAACCAAGTAAAGGACTTTTACATAAATCGGAGAGCTAGTCAAAATAATGAGCAATGAACATTTATCAAATGCAGAGGGTATATTCAGAAACTTCATTTTAATTCTTGTTTTTTTTTGTGAACCTGTATTATATAGAAAACTCTCTTTAATATTAGTAAGCATTTACCCATGGATGGGGGAAAGGAAATAGCTCAAGGAAAAGGTGATAATATAATTAAATATAGATAATTTGTATTAATGCTTATGATTTCAGTTTAAAATAAATTATGTTTGAGAAAAGGTTTAACAAAAGCTTTAAACCCCACTGAATTTAATAGTGAAGTATATACAAAATTTGATTATTTCACCAAAGGTTTATAGTTTCTAGTGCTAGTGGCTTTTTGGGTAAAGTCTATGCTATTTTGCGATCTATTTATAATGCAGCTAAGGAGACACATTGCTTAAGTTTCCAGAATCAGGCTAGAGCTGCATAAAGTTATGGCTCATAATGAAAATTTAGAGTATTTTCTGTTTAGACACCTCAGTTTAATCCCATTAAAGATGAACTAGATTTCTTTGTGACAGTCTTCAATTTGAGCGCCTCAAATTTGCTTGAAAATGCCTTTAAAAAAATTGCCCAGCATGGAGGCGCCTGCCTGAATCCTAGTACCTGGGAGGCTGAAACAGGAGGATCGCAGGTTCCAGACCAGCCCAAGACCCTGTTTCAAAATAAAAGATAAAAAGGGCTGGGGGTGTAGCTCTGAGGTAGAATGCTCATGGGTTCAAGGTTCAATCCTCAGTAAAACACACACACACACACACACACACACACACACACACACACACAGAGCTGGGGTGTAGCTCAGTGGTAGAATGCCCTTCCGCCCCGACTCAATCCCCAGTACCCCAAAACAACAACAACAACAACAACAACAACAACAACAAAATTGCCTCTTAGGATGCTAAAAATAAAACAATACAAAAAATTCTCTCTAACTTGTTTTAACCAATTTGAATTAAGCATCACAAATGAATGGGAAATATTTTGATGATCTGAAGCAGAAAACACCAGGCTAAATTAATAATTTTCACACTATTACTTTAGAGAGTGTGGAAGTCTTTATAATTGCACATTAGAGCTCAAATTCATCCTTCCATAGGCGACTAACTGATTTGAAAGCCTATGTGTTAATCAAAAGAGATTTGAAGGCAGGTTTTTAAATGTCTAAATAAGTAAGTATATATTTTGTAATCAGCATTGCTGATAATGCTTTAATACTTTAGCAAATGATTTATCCTTTGTAAATTAAATTAATTGTTTCAAAATTAGACATAACCATGCCTCAGGTATTTTTATCTTTGATGTATTGACGAATGCTATAGAAAGCTAAGCTACTGAAATATAAAATATTTCACATTGGTTGAAATCCTCCCTTTCACCTAGTTTTTATATGTATTGTTTCTGGAATTTTCATTATCTTAGGTAGCAAGAGTTTTATGACAGCATAATTTATAACATTTTCCTCATTTATTCAGTTCTAAAATAGGTACTATTCTTATAGCGGTGGCATATCTTTTATGATCAGAGATTTTAGAGAAGGCTTTTAAAAAGTCAACTTTTTCTTTTTCTGGAATGACTATACAGGATCTTCTTAATTACAGGTTGTTAACAAAATCTGTTGTGGTTGTTCTCTCATTTGGATAAGTCAAATTGCCCTAATTTAATTTTGAAACTAGGTAGTTCTGCAGATGTTCTTGTAACCACACAGGTAATAACATTTACATGCCTATTATGTCTAATAGTGTTGTAATTCTTCAAACAATTAAACACATTAATTTCAGGTGTTTCAGCCTTGTCAGTGTGATTGTCAAAGGAACATATTTATTTTGATGTCCAAATTAGAATAAGAGAGTAAACACAAATGAATCGAAATACTAATTGATAATTAAGATATATTCTAGTTAATGGATAAGTCATTTTTGTGCACAAAGGAAATGATAAAATAACTTTTTGATGTTATGTTTGATGAATATTTCAGAACATTTAATACAAAATAATTTATACTTTTAAAGTAGTATAGATGGTCACCAAAATTTGAAATCAATTTCAAAGCCAAATTAGAATGTACAAATTAATTTTTTTCAAAGAAAAGAACTAGATGGAGATGGAAGCACAACACAGTTATAGAGTGATTAGTTATCTTTGGTGTTGTCATTTGACAAAAAAGAGAAACCTGTGCTGACCAAGGTAAAATTAAGTTTTAGTATGACATTATAGACATTTATAACATCTCTCTTTCAAACTGTTTTCTCTATAGATTTATTTTCCTTAGAATTTGAATATAGATAATTTCTTTTCCTGGATTTTATACATCATAAATCTTCTTTCTGTTATACAGAAATCACATAGACCAAACAAGTTTGGTTAGAGAAGTGAGCCTGGTTTCATGGACCATGTCTTCACAACCAATTCTTGCTGCAGTGTGATGATACTAACTCTAAGAGGATTATGTCTATTTTTAAAAAGCTCTTCAAAAGTTTTTTTGCTGATAGTACGGCATCTATTCATTTTTTAAAACATTGACCACATGTAGATCTCATTTCTGCCTCTGCTTCCCTATATCTCTGTTAAGTATTTAGGGCAAGTAGCATTGTTTTCTAAAAAAAAAAATGATAAACAAATTCAGGCTCAGTTGGGCTAGGTGATTTAACCACAGTGAGGAAGGTTTGTGGCAAATCCAAGACTAGAACTCAGATGTCATGATTGCTAATTTGGTCAACTTTTTTTCTGTTACTCTGAAATGGTAGAATTATTATATTTTCCTCAATTGGGGTATAACTATACTTTTCAAAATATATTATTTTATGTGGTCACTTATTCAAATATTTATTGAAGACATACAGTGTATGCTGTTGAGTGGTAAGGAAATTTAATTTGCTTGTAAAAAGCATAGAGGTCAAGATTTCCACGCATCGCCACCCTGAGTGCTGTTCCCTTCACCCTCCCCAGAACTGATCACTGTTAACAGTTTGGCGCACATGCTTTTCCATACCTGGCCTGCACCCATAGGCAATACAAAATGTAGGTGTTCCCCAAAATAGCATATACTACTGTTTTTTAAATATAAGTAATGTGTTTTGGAGGTCTGTGTATGTTGATGATTGCTCTACCTCATTGTTTGTTACATATTCCATTGTCTATGTAAGTATTTACTTATTGATGGGCATTTAGGTAAGTTGTTTTCATTTTTTTCCCCTTTTATAAATAATGCCTCAGTGAAAATTCCATATACGTTCTCTGAAGTGGATCCTGAGATGCCTAATTGCATTAAAATTTTTATTAGATGTTGAGAAAATTGACTTCCAGATTGGCTTACTCAATTTTTATGTAGTCTTTGAGGTTTTTTTTGTTAATTCATCCCTTTCTCCTAATGTTATATCATAAAATATTGTTTTTGTCACCTAGCAGATGAAAAAATAAGTAATTATTTTTTACATATCTATTTCTTTAGAACATATTTCCAAGCATATTGGCTCTCCTATGAATTGCCTATTCATAGTTTCATCCAACTTAAAAAATAGACTTTTCTTATAGGTTCTCCTAGACTTTTAAAATATATTTTAATATTTAGTCTATTAATTATATTATGCACCTCCAGGTTTATTTTATTGTGCCTGTTTATTAATAGTATTTTATAGAAGTTTTCATTGTGACTCAATCAAATGTATCAGTCTTTTAATTTGTTAATTTTTTCCTTTTGTATTTTACTCATGTTCATAAGTATATTCTCCTACATGTACCTAACTAGACCTGTTTTTTGTAGTGCTTTAAGACAGATATTTTACTTTGTTACTTCAAATCTACTGACTTAAAAACTGATCTTTTTATTTTGGAGTAAGTTTAGATGTAAGAAAAGATGCGCCGGGCGTGGTGGTGCACGCTTGTAATCCCAGTACTTTAGGAGGCGGAGACCGGAGGATCCGGGTTTGCGGCCAGCCTCAGCTCTCTCTCTCTCTCTCCCTCTCTCTCTCTCCCTGTCACTCTTTCTCTACTTAGTGAGGCCCTCCGCAACTTCGTGAGACCCGGTTTCAAAATAAAGTATAAAAAATAGGACCGGGGGTGTAGCTCGGAGGTAGAATGCCCCTGGGACCGCAACAAAAAAAAAAAAAAAAAAAGAAAAGGTGCAAAGATACAGAGAATCCCCACCTAATATTTACCAGTTTCCTCTAATTTTAACATCATTCATGATCCATTTGTCAAAACTCAGGAATTAGCATGGGCGTATTACTTTTTCAACTATAGATTCTAGTCACATCTCATCAGTTTACCCACTAATGGCCTTTTTCTGTTCCAGGATCTTATTTAGGCTACAGCATTAAACTTAGTAGTCATGTCTCTTTAGTTTCTTCTGCTTTGTGACAGTTGTCTTCCTCCTCTGTTTTTCATAACCTTGATAATTTTGAAGAGTACAGGTCATATATTTTGTAGAATTTCCCTCACTTTGAGTTTGTTTGATGTTTTCTGCATGATTAGACTGGGGTTTTGTGGTTTGGGGAAAACCACCACAGAGGTAAAATATCTTTCTCTTTACATGGTGTCAGGTGGTACATGATATCAACACTAGCATGTACAGGGAGGGAGAAGGGGGGAGTGGGGTGGGATGTGGAAGGAAATACACCAAGAGATGTGTGCATATATGTTTGTATCACATTGAACCTCTCTATGATGTACAACTGCAATGCACTAATAAAATTATTAAAAACATTTTTTTTGGCACTGGAAGTTGAATCCAGGTGCATTCTACTTCTGAGATACACCTCAGTCTTTTTTATTTTTTAAATTTTGAAATAGGGTCTTGCTAAGTTGCTGAGGTTGGCTTTGAACCTGTGATCCTCCTGTCTTAGTCTCCCAAACACTGGGATTACAGGTATACGCCACCAAGTCCAACTAGTTCAGGATTCTCTTTTCAAAAAAATTGTATTGTGGTAAGAAATTTAACATGGGATCCACCTGCCTAATTAACTTTTAAATGTAAAATAAGGTATTTTTAACTGTAGGAACAATATTGTACAGCAGATCTCTGGAATTTTTTCATTTTGCATAATTGAGATTTTATGACTGTTGATTTCGTAATTTTCCATTTCCCTTTTCTGCAGCCCCAGGAAATTACCATTTTACTTTCTGTTTCTGTGAGTTTGACTATTTTATTTTTATACCTTCATTGGTACATTATAGTCTCACATCATAATGTAGTTCATAGTGATAGTGACATACATGCACACAGCACTTGGTGGGCTTCCCCCTGGCTTCCTCCTCACTCCCCGCTTCCCCATACAGGGTACTGAGATTGACATTAGTATTCTCACGTGTGTACATAGTGTCGATGGAAGTGATTCCTTCACTGATCCTCCCTCTCCCCTAGCCCTCCCCCTACACGACCTCCCTGGCTCTACTGTCATTTGTAGGAAAATGGATGGACCTGGAGAACATTATTTTAAGTGAGATTAGCCCGTCACAGAAAGTGAAGGGTCATATGTTTTCTCTCATATGCGGAAGCTAGGAAGTAATTGGGAAACCAGAAGGACTTCAGATAATGGGGGAGTTTGACCATTTTAGAAACCTCAAATAAGTGGAATCATGTAGCATTTTTTTGAGACTGACTTATTTTACTTTTCATAATGTCCTCAAATATTACATCCTTATCCTTGTCAAATTTTGCAGGATTTTCTTCTTTTAACACTGAATAATACTTTGTTTTATGTATATACCACATTTTAAAAAAACACTCATCCACTGATGGATATTTAGGTTCATTCTACGTTGCAGCTATCGTGAATAAATGCTGCCATCAACATGGGACTGCAGATATTTTTTCAAGATACTGATTTCATTTTCTTGGATATACATCTAGATGTGAGACTGCTGGATCATAGTCTATGTTTAAGTTTTTGAGCAATTTCCATAATGTTTTCCATGACTACACTATTTTGCATTCCCATTAGCAGTCTACAAATGCCCCAGTTTCTCTATATCTTCTCTATTATTTGTTGTCTTTTGCTTTTTTGATAATAATCATCCTAACAAGCATGAAATGATATCTCATTTGGTTTGATTTGCCTTTCTCTGATAATTACTGGCCGTGAGCATCTTTTCATACAGTGTTGGCCATTTGTATGTTTTCTTAGAGAAATGTCTCTAAGTCTTTAGGTCATTTTAAAAGTGGGTTATTAGTTTTATTTAGAAATTAATTCCTTATCTGATATTGGTTACAAATATTTTCTTCCAGTCTGTATGTTGCGTTTTCAATCTATTGATTGTTTCTTTTGCATTGCAGAACCTTTTTATCTTGATGTAGTCCTATTTGTCTGTTTTTGCTTTTGTTGCTCTTTGCCTTTCCCCACTCCCCATGGTACTGAGGATTGAACCAGGGGTATTCTTTCTCTAAGCTACACTTCTATACCATTTTTTATTTTGAAACAGGGTCTCATTAAGTTTCTGAGAGTCTTGCTAAATTGCTGATGCTGGCCTTGAACCTTTGATCCTCCTGTCTCAGCCTCCCATGTACTGGGATTATAGGCATGCACCACCATGCTCGGCTTGCTTGTTGTATTTGGTATCATATGCATGAAATCATTGCCAAGATCAGTGTCATAAATCTTTTTTCCTATTTTTTTCTAGAAGTTTTTACAGTTTTAAGTCTTAAAGTTATTTTGAATAGATTTTTGCATATGGTATAAGATGAGGGTCTAATTTCATTTTACTTGAGCTTTGTAATATATTTGGAAATTCAGAACTGTGATACCTCCAACTTTGCTCTTTTTGCTCAAGGTTGATTAAGCTATTTAGGGTTATTCGTGGTTCCATATAAATTGTAGAATTATTTTTTCTATTTCTGTTAGAAATGCCGTTGGGATTTTGACAGGGAGTGAATGTGTATATAGATTTAGGTAGTTTGGACATGTTATCAATATTGTTTTCCAATTCAAGAGTATGAGATGTCTTTGCATTTCTTTGTGTCTTTATGTAATCGATGTAAGTTTCAGTGTACAGTTTTTCACCTTCTTGATTAAATTTATTCCTAAGTATTTTGTTTTTTCGATGCTATTGTAAATGGGATTTCTTTCTTAATTTCCTTTTTGGATAATTTGTTATTAACATATAGAAACATTGCCATTTTTTTGGTGTACTGATTTTGTATCCTGCAACTTTACTGAATTTATTAGGTCTACCTGTTTTTTTTGGTGGAGCCTTTAAGATTTGTTTTTTTTTAAATATGTAAGATTATATCATCAGTAAATATACAATTTCACTTCTTTCATTCTGATTTGGATGCCTTTTATTTAAATTTCTTGACTAATTGCTTTGCCATTAAACTTCAAGTAATATGTAGAGTAGAAATGGTCAGCCTTGTCTTGTTGCTGATCATAGAGGATTTTTTGTTTTTGTACTGAGAATGATGTTAGGGGTGGGATTTTCTTATATGGCCTTCCTTATGTTGGTGATTGCATTGGTAATCAGAAACCTCCCAACAAAAAATTCCCACGACCCATTGGCTTCACTGATGAATTCTACCACACAATCAAGAAGGGTCAATGCTTATCCTTAAATTATTCCAAAACGTTGAAGAGAAGTGAACTGCTTTATCATTTTATGAAGTCAGCATTACCCTCATACCAGAATTAGACAAAGGCACTTTAAAACTACAAGCCAATATCCCTGATAAATGTAGATGCAAAATTCATCAAAATAGTAAAACAAACAAAAAACACTCTATTGAACATTACATTAATATGCCATGACTAATTGGGATTTATTCCTGGGATGCAAGGATGTTTCAACATATACAAATTAATAAATGTGATATACTACATTAACATAATGAAGGATAAAAACAATATGATCATCTCAATAGATGCAGAAAAAGAATTTGACAAAATCCAATACCCTTTCCTAATTAAAATTCTCAATATTCCTGTATGGTTTGAGAATTTTTTCTCAATTAAGTGGTTTCAACTTATTACTGTTTAACTTTATTTTAGTGGCAGAGTATTAAATAGTGAATATCTTACCCATTGGAATTGTAACTTAAAGGACTGTAACTTAAAATATTCACTAATATGAAATATAGAAAATGATACCACTTCCAATTGCATGATTAATTTTAAGTAAGGGGGAGGTATATAATATACTATAACAAATGTGATCATTACTTAGCCTTTATTTATTTATTTATTTATTTATTTATTTATTGGTACTGGGGATGGGTGTTCTACCTCTGAGCTACACCCCGGCCCTATTTTTTATACTTTATTTTGAAATTGGGTCTCACGAAGTTGTGGAGGGCCTCACTAAGTAGCTGAGGCTGTCCGCGAACCCGGATCCTCCGGTCTCCGCCTCCCAAGTACTAGGATTATAAGCATGTGCCACCATGCCCGGCTTGTTTATTTAGAATTTAAAAAATCTCAACTTTGAAGCTATATTCTAATATGTATAAAATGTAAATATTGCTCCTACAAAACTGAATAATGTATTTTACATAAAAGTGATAACTTTAAAATATTGTTTGGTGTATGAGTCACCTGTCATTTTAAAATTCCTAAGTTATCTAACATTCAAGTTAATAGAATTTAGCCCTGAGAATTAGAAACTCCTTTATAGGAATTTTTAAAAATATGCTTTGCTTAAAAAACTATAGCTGTATTGTGGAATATATACATGTTCTTGGCTAATATAGGTATTTATCTCATTTGATGAAAACCCAAACTCATTTACAATAAAAATTAAGAATGTTATAGGTTTAGAATGTTGTCCTGAACATGAAAAACTATATGTATGTGGTCAGATTTTTAAAGATTTATAATTGAATGAATTCTAAGGTATAATATTTCAGATGCTATTCAAGAGCTATTTGATAATTTGTGTCTACCTTAGATAATAAATCTATCATCATTAAAAGTTGTTTAATAAGTAAAGAAAGCTATAATAATAATAACAACAAAAAACTTGCAGCATTGTAGAGTAAATTATTTTCTCCTGTGAATATTTATTTGAACTAGATAATCTATATGAATACTGGAGGGAAAGGTAAAAGGTCTGAGTGTTCACAAGCTTATTCTCTGAACCACAGTTTATCTATCTCAAAAACAGAAATAATAGTACTTCATTGTACTTTTTTGAGAATTATGAGATGGTCTATTAGAGATATTTAGCACAAAGTCTGGCACATAAAATAGGTTTACAAATGTTAATTCACTTCTTTTATGCAGAATTAGATAAAATTTGTTAAAGGTGTTTCATAATTTATTGATCCAGTTTTTTCCTCAAGTTCATCTATCCATTATAACCTATTCATATTTGATCCACTTAGATAACTATGAATATCTATGAAGCATGAATAAAAATTCCATTAGAGTTTTTTTACAGTAGAGCAAATGTTTATAATTGTCAGGGAACATATTTAATCCAGAAATTATGATAATATAAACTTTTTTTATTACATATGATATGATTATAGCATTTATGATAGATAAATTTGTTAAAGCCATTGATGTTATTTGAAAATTCCTAACATAGGGAAAAAATAAGATCTTTCTATGAAACTAAAAAGAACTACAAGATTAAAATGAAGAATTATAGTAGACTTAGGGGCCAATATGCCTTTCTCAGGGCAATGACAGTAAATGAAGGAGCATTTTATTTGTTAATAACATAATTTTTCTATGTTTGGTGAGCTCATGCCACAATTTCTTATTTTTTCTATTCCTGCAAATCAATGTGCAGCTTTTATATTTTAACTGACTTAATTTAGAAGATCGTGTCACTCTTGACACATGTTTACAGATTTCTTTGTATCCTTCAAAGATTCCATGTTCTACGTATTGGGCCTTTTTTTTTAAATTCAAATCTGTCTGTGCTTCTTGAATCTGTAACTTGGTGCTTTTCATTAGTTGTGACAAATCCTTTCCAATTATCTTTTCAAGTATTTCATTTTTATTTTCTATCTTTCTGGAACTCAGTTCAATGTAAATTAGGTTTTCTCTTCGTGTCGTCTATATTTTCTAATCTTTCTCCTGTGTTTTGTATAGATTGCTTCTCAATCCCTCTGTTTTAGATAATTTCTTTTGACCTATTTCTCATCCATTGAGGTCTTAATTTATGATAGATTTAGTTTCATATTTCTAGTGGATTGTCAACAATCTGCAGTGCTACTTTTTATAGTTTTTAGTTTTCCTGGCTGAAAACTTTAAGTTTGACTTTTATTTCCATAACCATAGTAAGCACAGATTTTTTTTAAGAAACAGTCTGTCTCTGATAATTCTTCTACATGGGCAACTGGTGGGTCAATTTCTGTTGTCTATTTTTTATGGTGACTCTTACACATGTTATCATAGCTCCAAGCCTCTTTGATCTGGTTAGGTTTGATCATGTGCTGAATATTATATTTGTGAAATTATTCATAAAAGTAATTTAAAGTTTATAATGATGTTATAATCTTCCTGAGATGATTTTTTCCTGCTGCTACTGCCAGGTATCCAGGGAACCAGCATTCTGTATCAGCTTAATCTGATTTTAATGTTTGAGAATTTTTGTCATTCAAATAACCAAGTATATGACGGAAGTCTATGTGAAGGCTGTTTTACTTCCAGTTTACCCTTCAATCTAGGTACAGCCTTTTCACGTCTCCGTCACAGATGTAAGTCTGCACAGGTTTGCTCTCTAACCCCAAGAGGCTGTCAGGATGGTCCAGCCTCTCCACCAGATCAGGGCAGCCCACAAGAGCTAGTGGTCCCGAATGCTTCACTCACTTGCTTGGTTTCCCCCGGTAATTCCTCACTATCTCATTAGCTCTTCTTTGCTTTTAGAAAGATGCTGTTTCATAGTTCACTCATATTTTTAAAGTTTATATAAAGGATTTTAGAGTTATTGGTGGGAGAGTTGGTCTGTATTACCTAGTTCACCATTACCAAAAGTGCATGTCCCTCTACAGTACCTGCTTATAATGAAATTAAAATATAATTCCAGGTGGTTCTTTGCAGGAAAGCATGGATGTAGAATTAAAATTTTATTCTATATTAAAGATTAAAAGCAAGTGCTGATGGTTATTTTTGTTACTTCAAACCAGGATCTATTTTTATTGAGAATGTCTCAGAATGAATGACGAGGTGTTAAATAAGTTTTACAAGTATTCAAATATTCATATTGTCTATACATAATTAACTTTTAAGGCAAAACACTAGTGAGCATATAAATGGCCATGCTGTTCAATTAGAAATAAAATTTGAAGCTGAGTGTGGTGGTGCATGCCTGTAATCTCAGTACTTGGGAGGCTGAGACACGAGGATCGCAGGTTTGAGGACAGCCTCAGCAATGTAGCCAAACTCTCAGCCAACTAGCAAGACCCTGTTTCAAAACAAAGAATAAAAAGGGTTGGGAGTGTAGTTCAGAGGTAGAATGCCCCTGGGTTCAATCTCCAGTATACACATGTGTGCATGCATGCACACACACATATGCACGCACACAATTGCAACACACATTTAAAATTTGAGGTAGATTTGAAACCTCCTTTGCTCTGAAACTTTTTAAAGATGAAATAATGTTAAGTGTCAGAAAATAGCATTACAGTAATTAGATTATGTCTAATAAAATGATTTAAAATGTTAATTCTCATCTAAGGCATTCAATTTGACTTTTCATCCCCCATTTGACAGCAATCACCCATGTGCATTGCAACTAAAATGTCAAAGTCATGATAAACTCCCGTAGAAAGTTGTGTTCAATTATATACTTCAATATGGTTTTATTTTTATGATAGTTTATAATTTTTATTGGTTTGGGAGCAATAGGTAAGAGTGAAGGAAATATATTTTAGTTTGGCACTTGGGAGATCCTATTTATTAGCTTTTAAAGGGAGAGTATCTTTTTTTTTTTGCGGTACTGGGGATGGAAGCCAGGGGCATTCTACCTCTGAGCTACACCCCCAGCCCTATTTTTTATTCTTTATTTTGAGACAGGATCTCACTAAGTTGCAGAGGGCCTAAGTAGCTGAGACTGGCCGTGAACCTGCAATCTTCTTGTCTCAGTCTCCCAAGTACTGGGATTACAAGCATGCGCCACCACGCCCGACTTGAGTATCTTTTTTTTTTGAATAATTTTATTGGTGCCCTACAATTATACATCACAGTGAGGTTCAAAGTAATACATTTATACATGTACACAGCACTCAATGTATTCCCTCTGGATCCTGCCCCACTCCTCCTTTCCCTTTCCCCCTAAATGTGGGTGAGATTAGTAGTCATGCCTTCATTCATGGGCATAACATTATATGATCTGTCTTCCTCCTAAGCCTTCATTTTCTTCTCCCTTTTCCCCTCCCCCACCTTTATCTTCTTTCACTATTCTCCTGGTCAAGAGGGAGAGAATTTTTAAATATAACTTTATCCATCATTGCCAAGCGTTGTGCTCCTTTGCTCCTCCTTCTGGGTCATGTGGTTACCATGTACTTAGGTTTGAAATGACCATAGAACCTGTCTTCACTAGAAGGAGTGATTTAACTGATATTGATAGGCAAGAGGCAAGTCAGTGAGAGGTATTTTGGGAAGAAGGGGATTTAATATAAATCAAGTTGCTTTTGTTTTGATACTTCTGTACATTGTATACTTACAATAGGAGTCAATGACTAGAGAACCAAATAGGGCATAGAAAGATAAGATTAGCAGGTGAGATTAAGTTGATACAAGCTTCGTCAGTATATATATATATATATAGTCATTAGGAAAATACTTACCATTTTAAATATTACAAAACTCATTTTCTCTTCAATAACAACACATTTGCCTTGTTTTCTCCTTTTTTTTGTGGCACTGGGGATTGAACCCAGGGGTGTTCTACCTCCTAGCTACACCCCAGCCCTTTTTATTTTTTGTTTTGAAACAGGGTCTCATTAGGTTGTTGAGAGTCTTGCTAAGTTGCTGAAGCTGTCCTCAAACCTGTGATCCTCCTGTCTCAGCTTCCCAAGTACTGAGATTATAGGCATGCGCCACCATGCCCGGCTCTTCTTTTTTTGTTGAGAAAAAATATTGAGATAAAAGTATTTTAATTTTGTATTGTATATAATATATTTCCTAGACATCTGTAGAGAGCTTGCAGAACCAGGTACCATAACAAAGTAATCTGATTCTTTATAGGGAAAAAGGAGAAGGCAATGGCTTAAGAGGACTGAAGGAAGATTTAGGAGAAAATACGTAGTAAATAGGAAGAAGAAAAGTTTAAAGACAGCTATGGCCAGAGCAAGAATTAGCAGAGCATATGAAGGTGTCAGAAAAGTAAACTGGAGCAGTCAGATTTGCATGGCACTTTTGCAGAAAGCTGGAGAGAAATAGAGCATAACAAAAGCCAAGGAATATATTGATAGATCATTCAGGTGACAGCGAACCTGTGAATGGCATCTCCTTTTTTGGGGATTACAAAAAAAGAAGAGACGGCATAGACTAAACAGAGAGAGTTCAGTGACTGATGGAGGTACCTAGATGGATGATTGTAGAAAAGGGGACTTCATCCCTGTTAGAAGACAGCTACAACCAGAGTTCCAGAGTTCCAGATGTGTTCCATTCTTTTATTTTTTCTTCTTTCTTCTTTTTTTATTCTGTTCTTGGCTTCTCTCTGAAGTATTGTAGAGAACAGTATGTAAAATGTAGGAAAAAGCAGGAGTCAGATGGCCAGGGCTCTGGTCCTAATTCACTGAGTGACAAGCCAGCCTCTGACTAGTAGTTTCTATAACTGGAAATAGATCTGTTCTACTATCTTGCAAGGTTGTTTTAGGACAGGCTGAAATACTGTTGAAAACATACACAATGTAAGGTAAGGTTTTATTTCATTAAATCCTTATGAGAAGCAGTATTTTATAGAGTCTTAATAGACCTACATGTAATTCCTGGCACTCCTTTCCCCCCTTAATCTAGTTACTTAATCTCTCTGATTAAAAGTGTTCCTATTAATAAAATAGAGACTTAATAACTCTACCTTACAGGGTAGCGAGAAATAAAGATGACAGGATATTGAAGAGTCTAGTGGGGTGCCTGGCACACAGTCGGTGTTTGACAAGTGCTGGCCCTGTCCTCATACATTGTGACATTAGAATCCATGACCATTGGTCAACTTGTGTGGTCCCATTTCCTGACCCATTATTTATATCTACTCCATTTGCACTATGACATACTTGTTTTTATGTTTATTTAGTCTGTATGCCATGCACTATAGTTATCTGTATATTTCTGACTCTGCCAATAAATGCTAAGCTGCTGAACCCATCTGGTTCACTTTATATCCTCCATCATGCATAAATCACAGGCAGTTTGTCAATAAACATTCAATATGTTAGAAAGGTCATCGATTAGGTTCTGAATTAAGATTCTGTCCTTGGTAATGTCTTCAGTTAGTTGGAACTTTAAGCATTTGTTTTCTTCATCTACTTCTTGACTTTGTCCTTATGCAAGTACATGTAAGCACATTGTTGATGGCAGTTGGGTAGATGCTGGGTATCTTTGCAACATTGCTGCTTTGGGTCTTTTATCTCTAGACCTTTTTTAAAGGGCTCACTTGATTAAGCCAGACCCTCTTATAACTATAATTAAAAGTAATTTAACAAAAAGAACTTCTGCTATGTCCACGTATGAAGGTATCACTATCAATCTTACTAATATTTATGGGGAGGGGGAGACAGACAGGATGGGATCCAGAGAAAAACATACCAAGTGCTGTGTGCATGTATGTTTGTATCACTTTGAACTTCACTATGATATATAATTACAATGTGCCAATAAAAGTATATTTAAAAAGTGTTTATAAAAAGCACTTCTGGCTGAAAGTGAATTGAAATTTTGCATTAGAATAATTTAGTTTGAATCTATTACCATTTAGATTCAACATGGAACTTCAACACAGAAGAAAAAAATTGAAGAAAAATCTAGATAAATAGAACTAAAACAAATGGTAGTGTTTGCCTTGCTGTTTCCCTTGATAGAGAATAGCAGATAAAAATGTTGAAAAGTTCTTGGTTTTTGTATCGCTTGAAACTTAATCTGGTGATCAGTTTAATAGACAGGGATTTCCACTGAACTCAAACAGCAAAATAGAAGGGCAGCTGCATTTGCATAGAGTGTGGTAAGCCTTACTTGCATTTTATTTATTATCATGACCACCAACAGAAGGTATTGGGACACTTATAAAATATTTTGACCATGTGTTTAAGAAAATAGTTTCATATTTCTTTTTAAAATGAGTATTTCAAAATGGAATTACAAAGGAAAACATATACCCACACAGAACTTATATAAGAATGTTTATAGGAACATTATTCATAATAGACAAAAGTGAAAAAGATCAAGTGCCCATCAACTGATGAATAGTTAAATAAAATGTGGGATACCCATACAATGGGATATTATTAGACAATAAAAAGGAATCTAGTACTAATTCATGCTCAATATGAATAAACTTTAAAAGAATTATGCTAATTGAAAGAAGCTAGTCACAAGAGACTATATATGATTCCATATAAATGAAATGTCCAGATTAGACAAATCCATAGGGACAGGAAGTAGACTGGTGCTTGCCTAGGGTGGAGAAGTGAGGGAGGTTGGTGAAGGAAGGAAAATGATTGCTAACGGGCATGGGGTTTCTTTGGGGGTAATAAAAATACTCTAAGATCAGTTGTGGTGATGGCCGCACAACCCTGTGAACATATTAACAAACATTAGATCTACACTTCATATGGGTCGATTGTATGGTATGTGAATTATATTTCAATAAAATTGCTAAGATATGGAGTTACACAATACTTTTGCATTTTGATACAATCAAATTATTTACTGCTCCCCTTACCTCTCTTGATTTTGTTCTGAGACTTTTTGTTGTCAACACATTCCATCTGCTAAAGCATTAGCATCCAAACTTGAAAAATGTACCTATATATTGATGAATTTTCAACAAGAACTGGTGGAAGTATATAAGAGTGTTATTGTTGTCTAGGAATTCTACCTTATTTGGCCAAAAGTAGCATACAATCCTCTTGGTTGAAAAGTAAAGGACAAAAGTACCTTGTGCATTCATTAAATACTGCAGTCCCTTTTCCTATTGAATTACATTTAGATAGCTCTGATATATGAATAATATTTTAGGAACACCCCAGATCACATGTTGTCAATTTAAAATTGCAGCCTTAACAATTTTAAATTTGTATCATATAATTTTCTTTTCCTACTGCTGCTCATTAGGGTCTTTCAATTTAATTTGTTTCTCTACTAGTATAATGTGAACATTATAGGAAGGCAAGTTAAGAATAACGTTTAATGACAATGTTGATGAAACAGAATGAATGGAAGTCTTTCTTTAGACTAGATTCAGAGAAGAAATTTTCAGGACAGTCTGAGACTTGGTTTCTGTCTGACAATACTTTATGGAATTTTACTATGTGAGATTTTCTTAAAGTATTTTTCTCTGAAAATGTACTGCTTTGCCTTTTAGCCTTGTTTGCTTATGTATCTCAGAGGAATTCATTAATACTTTTAGTCTTTGTATTTGTTGGTTTAATTCCCATTTTGCAGATTGAATTACTCAAACTGCATAGTTAACATGATTTGACCAAAAATTGAATAGGCAGCAAAAGTGTTGAAATATAATCTTTCAGTAACACATTTTAGTTTTTCATTATAAATATTTTAGTACATTATGATACATTACTTCAGGCAATGGAATTTTAGTTAAATTTGCAATATTCCTAAGTAACATGAGCCTCACATGAACTACATTATGATGTGAAATTATAGTTCATCAATAAAAGTTTAAAAAAAACCCCAGTAGTTTTAAGAAATTTGCTTTTATGCAGGCTACAGTGGTACACTCCTATAATCCCAGCTACTTGGGATCAGGTCTGGGGTCATAGCTCAGTGGTAGAGTGCCCCTAAGTTCAATCCCTAACACATAAAAAAAGAAATATGCTTTAAGGAGATATTCAACTCATTAATAACTTTAAGGTGAATTATCTATAGACTCTTGAATTTCTTTCTAATGCTATAACCCAATGTGAGTGTGTTAAGTGGTGAATACATTATTCAGGTCACAAATACTTGCTAGAGACTTTAGGTAATCAGCTAGATTCTTTCCTTATCTCTGGGTAGATTGTCTTAAATTGTTTTTTAGAGATCATTTTTTTCCACAGTAAGAAAGATACTGCTTAAGCATTCATTTTAAAAAAAAAGACTGTATCCACAGCAACCAAACCTCTTTATTCATTGTTTCAAAGAGACAAATACAGAGTGGTTTACAATTTCCTTAAAATTATAATTTATTATAATTAGTTTGTACTTAAAAGAGTATTCTTTCTGAGGAGATTTTCTTTTAAATAAAAGAATCACTATCTGCCAATAATTCCCGGGGCTAGAAATTATTTTACCCTTTGAGGACAGGTAGCTGTATTGCAAACATAAGAAAACAATACTAGTAGTAAGAGAAACCAACTATAATACTTTCCACTTGTTCCTGTGGTTTGCTGACACTTTCCCTCAGAAATTTTGGTCCATAGTTAGTCAGATTTTTATGATTTGCTAGTTGGGTGAATGGCTATATGTTTAAAGTTGAAACCAGTACATTTTAGCCTTGCCCATAGCATGATCTTCCAAAGTCATATGCATATTTAAAATTTTACCTCTGGGCCTTAAGACATCCATATTCCAGGGGGTTTTGGAATTGAACTAGCAAATATATCCTCATTAAAAGTTACCTATTGGTCTCTTAGCTGGCAGACAACTGCTATCTCTCTATGTCCTAACGAAAGATTCTTGGAACTGTCTGTTGTGTTTGAAGTGTGTATTAATAAAAGAGTAAATGGTTGATGAGGGTGTTAGATCGCCAAGCTATTTTTCTTTAACTTCCAATGGAGAGTCAAGGATCGTGTGAACCTGGTAGTTTTGGTAGAGTGTGTTGTCCCACCTGCTCAGCTGTGTGTCCTTGTGGGGGCCCCATTAGATAATGCAATAAATTGCTCTTGTAAGGCAGATGAGAGATTATAGTATCATGTTACTGCTCACAGTTCCTCACTTTGAATATACAATTTTATTATCTATAGTGTGTGGTGTTACAAAGTTGGAGCAGCAATAAAAATTTGTTCTATTTGTGCATTATTTTTTGCTTCATTTGTTTACAGAGATGTTGATGAAACAATAAAATTATGTCAGATTATTGCTATACTATTTTTTAGCAGCAGTTGATTTGATAATATTTATAATATTTATTTTCTATCTACCAAATTTTTTTCTGAGACAAAGGAACATCATCTTGAGGAGAGTACCTCTCAGTTAGATTTGCTTTATTACACTCGTGAAATTTTAGGTTTCATTTAGGAAATATTTTTAATGGTGGTGTGGGCCTCCTACAAATAAGAAGCTCTGGGATTCTTTTTTTAAATGAACTTTTATTGGTGCATTGTAGTTATACATCACAGTGAAGTTCAATGTTATACAAACACACAAGCACACAGCACTTAGTGTGTTTCCCTGTGAATCCCACCACACTCTCCCTCCTCCCTGTACATGTTAGTAAGATTGGTAGTGATAGCTTCATATATGGATATAGCATTGTTTGAACTGTTTCCTTTATCAAGCCTACTTTTTCCCCTTCCCAACTCCTTCTCCCAATCCCTTTCCACTATTCTATGGCTCTCCTCATTTATCCAAAGTCCCTTTCATTTCCTATTTTTTTCTAGCTTTCACATATGAGAGAAAACATCTGACCCCTTGGCTTTCTGAGACAGGCTGGTCTCACTTAGTTCCATCATTTTCCTGAAAATGACATGATTTTGTTCTTTATGGTTGAGTAAAATTCCATTGTGTGTATATACAACATTTTCTTTATTCATTCATTGGTTGATGGACATCTAGGTTGGTTCCATAATTTGGCTATTGTGAATTGTGTTGCTACAAACATAGAGATGCATATATCAGTATAGTATTCTGACTTTAGTTGTCTTGGAAAGATACCGATGAGTAGTATATCTGGGTCCTATTGGTGGTTCTATCCCTCATCTTTTGAGGAGCCTCCATATTGATTTCCATAGTGGTTGTATTAGTTTACAGTCCCACCAACAATGTATAAGAGTTCCTATTTCTCCTCTTCCTTGTCAGCATTTATTATTGCTTGTATTCTTAATGATTGCCATTCAAACTGGAGTTAGATGGAATATCAGTGTAGTTTTTATTTGCATGTCTCTGGTTGCTAATGATTTTGAATATATTTTATATATTTATTGGCCATTTATATTTCTTCTTTTGAGAAGTGTCTATTCAGTTCAATTGCCCATTTTTAAATTTTTTTTTAGTGTTAACTTTTTTAAGGTCTTTGTATAGTCTAGATATTAGTTCTTTATCAGAGGAGTAGTTGGCAAAGATTTTCTCCCATTCTGTAGGCTATTTCTTCAGTCTCTTGATTGTTTCTTGCTGTGCAGAACTTTTTTTTTTTTTTTTTTTTGCGGTACCGGGGATTGAACGCAGGGGCGTTCTACCTCCGCGCTACACCTCCGGCCCAATTTTTTATACTTTATTTTGAAACCGGGTCTCACGAAGTTGTGGAGGGCCTCACTAAGTAGAGAGAGAGAGAGAGAGAGAGAGAGAGAGAGAGAGAGCTGAGGCTGGCCGCGAACCCGGATCCTCCGGTCTCCGCCTCCCAAAGTACTGGGATTACCAGCGTGCGCCACCACGCCTGGCTTGTGCAGAACTTTTTAATTTGATGCTGTTCCATTTATTGATTCTCAGTTTTATTTCCTGAGCTTTGGGGGGTCTTACTGAAGAAGTCTTTACCAGTGCCTATCTGTTAGGGAGTTGGTCCTATGTTTTCTTCTGGAAATTGGGAAGTTTCTGGTCTAATTTCTAATTTTTATGTCTTTGAGTCATCTCTAGTTAACTCTTCTGCACAGTGAGAGATTAGGATCTAATTTCATTCCTCTACATATGGATATCCAGTTTCCCCAGCACTATTTGTTGAAAAGGCTGTTTTTTTCCCAGTATTTGTTTTTTTGGCTTTTTTTTTTGGTCAAAATTCAACTGGATATAAGTGTGAAGATTTTTCTCTGTATCTTCTACTTTATTCCATTGGTGTATGTATCTGTTTTTGTGCCAATACCATGCTGAAGCTCTGGGATTCTAATTCAGATCCTTCTTTTTTGATATTTCATGGAACATTGTTAAAAGTGAATGATATTCTCTATGATAATGTCACAAAAATGAAGCAGCAAACAGAATAGTTGAACTTTTTGTGCAAGGCTATATCATTGAACAAATATCTAAAAGTCATCTGGGCTGGCAAATCATCAGGATAGCAATTTGTATTGTAAACTGTAAAATGTTACTACAAGGTATAATTGAACATTTGATACCTAATGGATAAACTAGTAGGAAAGCATTTTTAGGATTTGTTACCAGAGATAGTGACCCATGCAGAACCTATTATGGATTCCAATCAATAGCTTTTGTAAATAAGCTTCCCTCGTATATTTAAAGATTATAATATCTATTGTTGGGCCAAAACATGTCACTTATATGTGTAATTCATATTTGAAGACATATTTTTTCTATAATATTGCCCTTCTAAAAAAAGTGCCCTGAGTAGAATATTAAGGATTTGGAGAGAGAATGACAATGTTCAAATGTGGAAAATATTGACTTCTTATTGTGTAACTTTAGTGAGGATTTTTTCTCTCTTTGGTTTTTCTAAATTTTTAGGGCATTCAGTTGATATAACATTAGAGAATTATATAGTACCATAATTGCTTTTATGGACAAAGTTTATTCCTTTACTTGACCTGAATTTTATGTTATTTATTTATATGTACACATGATTTTCTTAGTGAACATCTTTTTTGCAGGAATTGTTGAAGCTTTGAGAAACAGTCTAAGAAGCAAAGCCAATACCAAAAAATTCTATTTGATATTCTGATTTTTATTTTACTTTAATGAATATGCTACAATTAAAATTTGAAATATATTCCTAAAAATCTTGTATGACATTTAATATGCAAATTATTTTAGAAACTGAGAAATATATTTCTGTAAGCAGAATTGCAGCATTGTAACTGAAGTCATTGTATGAAAGATGGGTTTATTCCAAAAATAGTAGCAGCTTTTAGTAAATGCTATTATGGTAAGTCCTTAGAATGAGTACATTTTCCCTTTGGAGCTGATGATAAATAAAATAATCACACTTTAACTTTTCAAAAGAAGTTATTCTATATTATTACATTTATTTAAACTTAGGGCCATATATCTAAGAGGCTATATATGTCGTGATGACAAAGGTAGAAGATTACATTTTTAGTTTGGCCTCTGGGATGAATAGAGTCATATTTTTAATGGAGCCAGCTGTGGTGTTCCGGATCACTAACTAAATGTGACACTTATGTTCTAAACTTGGTGAGATCATTTTGTTTATGTAGATAAATTCTGTGTGAAGTGGTAATTATTTTTACAAAAAGAAAAGAAAATAGGAAAGAACTAGATAGTGAAGTCTTATGAAAAAAAAAAGAAAGCCTATTTGAAAATTGGTTTCACCATTCATGTTGGGCTCTTGGGATTTCAGTTAAGGGCTGAATATGTAGTAGTAGATTCTTTGGACCACTTAATTCTTAAAAAGGCTCTAAATCTGCCGGGTGTGGTGGCTCATGCTTGTAATCCCAATACTTTGGAGGCTGAGACAGAAGGATCGCAGGTTTGAGGACAGCCTCAGCAAGTAGTGAGACTCTCATCAACCCAGTGAGACCCTGTTTCCAAATAAGAAATAAAATCGGGCTAGGGGTGTAGCTTGAAAGTAGACTGCCTTTGGGTTCAATCCCTGGTACCACACACACACACACACACACAAGGCTCTAAATAATAAGATATTTGACGCTGGGAAGAAGCATTTATTTTTATTTTCAAGAATAATCTCAGCTGGGCATGGTGGCGCATGCTTGTAATCCTAGTACTTGGGAGGCTGAGACAGGAGGATTGCAGGTTCAAGGACAGTCTCAGTAAGTAGTGAGACTCTCATCCTAGCGAGAACCTGTTTCAAAATAAAAATAAAAATAGGGCTAGGGGTGTAGTTCAGAGGTAGAATGCCCCTGGGTTCAATCCCCAGTGCCACCACACACACACATAAAAGAATAATCTCCATTTTGCACAAGCAAACTTTCACATGTAACAGTGAGCCATAGGAGTTAGCTTGCACAATTTCCATGGTAATATCTGAGGTAGCTGATAAAACTAGAAAAAGCACAGAGGCCAGGTTTTCATACAGTCTGTGTGTTGGTGTGTCATGAGAATCCACTGCTTGTTCTTTATGTTCAAATTCAGGTCTTTCTATGGAAAACTCTTCATAGAGTCCTTGAAAAGCTGTAATTTGGTAGGAAATTATTTTATTTAAATGAGACTATTTGCAATTTTTTATCTTACCTACAAGTGAACACACAAATTCTCAGACATTTTCAATTTTAATGTTAACCCCCCAAAACCCCCAGAGATAGGCATTATATATTTTTAATACAGAGCAATCTGAATTGAGATAAAAAGCTGCATTAGTTATTGCTAACAATGAAATATTTTTGATAATATCAAAATTAACTGTAGCTTTTTGAATGATAGAATACTGTACCAAATGTTTTTAGAAGCTTTGAAATGATATCCTCTTTGTCAGAGTGCCAGTTCTTTTGGCATGTGCTTCCTTGTGTCACCTGGGGCAATTTTTCCAACACGTAACACATGTGATTTTTTTTCCTGCATTTGGAATAATCAGCTTTTCCCTGTGCTCATTAAGGGGGGAAAAACTGCAGCCAAGGTATTAACACAAAGCAAGGTATTAACAGTGCCCAATCTCTACCAAATACCAAGTTCCTTTGTCTATTACCTAATTAACATACTTTAATGAGTTCACCAAGTTTAATGAATACTTCATGTAAAACTCAGCACTTTCTACCTCTATTAATCTGACACCTGATGTAACAGAGCTGGCTAGATATTATGAATAATTCATGAGCTAATATTTCTCAGATAACAAATAATAAGGAGCATGGAATATTTAATATGGAACAGTTAAAGATTTGCTGTATATTTACTTGAACGTACTATTATGCTTCCCAGTAAGCTATTGAAATGCATGTTCTAGTTAATAATAGCTTGAAAGAAACAATGTAATTTATGTAAATATATTTCAGTTCATGCTAATGGTTTTAAAATGCAATGAACCATTTACTAGTAAAACTCATGGCTTATAAGTTATATTCTATTAATAGACTTGTTTACTTTGACACTATTGGGTTGGTCTGCAAAGTAATTTTTACTTTTAAGATGTGAAAAATAAACATTTTTTATATTAGAAAATGAATTTTTGAGCTGCTGAAGTTGAAAAGTATTCATAATATTGATAATTGTTATTGTTATTGTATTGATAAATGTAGACATGTAATTCATGTGTGAAGAATTTCATTTGCCACTACATTTGGGAATATAATAGATCTGATAATTTTAAGTACCCTGTCCCAAGGTTACATGAATGTTGGGATCTGTTTTTTCCCATTTTCTTCATCCCTACAAATAAATTATTCAATTTTATGATGTTGTTTTAGCAAATATTAAAAGTATTAGCATATATTATTACTGTATTTTAGGTTCTGTTCTAGCAGCTGGTGGAACAGAGATGATCACTGTCTCTGTCCTCAAGGGGTTTAGACTCTAATAGGGAAGACAAGTTAACTAAAAATCACAGTCTAGTACAACCAGACCTATGAAGGAGGTTATCAGGTACAAACACTTAATTCCTTATGATTCAGCAACAAGAAGTAAGCTTCAATTTAACATCGCACAAGTTGACTAGAAAGATGCTCTGACATCTCTACTTACCATTCAAGCTGTATATCCAGTATGATCTATAGCCATAAGCTAATGTTGTGATTTTTAAACATCAAAATGTACCCTTCACAATGAGTCATATTAGTTACTTTGAGAAAATATATTTTTACACTGAATACAAATGTGCTTACATATGTATATATATAATATGTATTTAAGTAATACTATTATTTGAGCTACTTTTGTAATTCTTCTTTTGGACTTCTTTTCAGGGCCTATGGTATACTGTTTTGATTGTAGTGGCAGATTTTCATGCTTTTAGGGTGGCTTTAGTCTTTCAAAAGAATCAGAAATCATTCAGTACATAGTATGTCAAATAAGATAGTAAAATCATTCTTGTTTAGAAGTAATAATAGAAGAACAAATATGACAGTCACACAAAAGTGTGCCTATGAGACAATGAGTCTAATTTTCTTCTGTGCTTGTAAGCTGACTTCAAAGAAAGTTTCCAAAAAAATTATCAAAATATATTGCACTTGTAGTAGTAATGCTGACGTAAACTGCTTTAGTAACAGGAACTGTGTAATCTCAGCATGTATATATTAGTTGAATAAATAATTCTGACTACAAAACTTTAAAATACTCTGATTAGAGTAGGGGATATCAGATTTTCATGAGTGTTGTGGATGAACTATATACCCCGAGTTTTACATTTTAGAGGAATACAGTTAAAAGGGAGAAGAGGGAAAGAAACTTAAACATGCTGCTAAAGAAAGAATGAAGGAACCATGAAACTTTAGCCCAGAGAATTAAGGGAAGATATGGTAGATATTTGAAATTATCTGGAGAGATTTCATATAGGATAATGACGTTTACTTTGTGTGTTACAAGAGGGCAAAACTAGACCCAGAGAGTCATGATACAGAGAAACAGTTTAATTCCCAAATGAAAGAGACAGCTTAGTTGAGTAGTGAGTTCTTCATCACTAGGAGTATTCAAGTGGAGAACCTATGATCACTTCTTGATTACATCAAGGTGGGAATTCAAACATTAGATGATAGTGTTTGATCAACTCTCATTCTATGACATTTGAAGTTTTTCTTTTCAAAACTTTACTAATGTCAGGAATACATAACTTTCATTACATATATTTTGGTTCTCTTATCTTAGAACATATTCAGGTTATGATATAGTCTTTTGGAACACATTGCTTGGTTCATATTACTTGATTCTCTTTTTATTCCCAGAGAATATGGGTATGTACAATTTTTCCATTTTTAGAGGAGGAGTCTTTCTTTTTTTTTTTCGGTTCCGGGGATTGAACGCAGGGACGTTCTACCTCCACGCTACACCCCCGGCCCTACTTTTTATTCTTCATTTTGAAACCGGGTCTCACAAAGTTGCGGAGGGCCTCGCTAAGTAGAGAGAGAGAGACAGGGAGAGAGAGAGAGAGAAAGAAAGAGCTGAGGCTGGCCGCGAACCAGGATCCTCCGGTCTCCGCCTCCCAAAATACTGGGATTACAAGCGTGCGCCACCACGCCCGGCTAGAGGAGGAGTCTTTCATAAAAGATTTCTACATGGATTAATTTATCCTTATACTGGTTCTCTGCATTTAGTTTGTGCAGAGAACACTAAGGCTGCATTTTTACCTTTTGATTTATTTCACTTTGAATGTTCTACAAGATGCCTTTGTAGATAAACATTTCTTATTCATTTATGTATGTTTCATTTCTTTAAGATTATATATATACACACATACATATATGTATATATACATCTATTTATCTATACACATAGTCACACACATATTATACAAATTAGCATTTTTCTTGGATTGTCTCTCTTCAGGTTAATTTGATAATTCAATGTGTCACGGCTACTTTTGGTGCAATTAATTTGGCACACAAATGTTGTCACATGCAATGCTAACGTGAATAACATTTGGATTTAGATAAAATTTTTATAGTGATTGAGTCATAATTTAGATTACCAATCTAGGCCTTCAGCTGGGTGACTCAGCTGAAAATGGTGATGTTCATTAGGAAACCATGGTTTGATATATTCTCCCAAAGCTGAGGAAAACCATGACCTCCTTTTCAGGATTGCAAATGTAAGGTCTGAAGTCAAATGATCTGTGTTAAAGTCCTGGTTGCATTGCTTGCTGTCTCTCTGATTCTGTTTTTGTATCTATAAATTTTTTAATATAACAAATTTATAATCCTGGGTTATGGTAAAGAGTAAATTAATTAATTAATATAAAGTGCTTATAACTATGCCTGCTACACGGTAATGAATAATATGATCACTGTTATTAGTCTCTAGGGTCTTTCATAGTATCTAGTTTTCTGAGAAAGAGCCTTTTAAGTAGCTACTACCAGAGCTCTTTTGCCCTCCATTCCCTCCTCCCTGCTTCCCTTCCTCCTTCTTTTCTTTTTTCCTTTTCTTGTGAAGCATTTTCTAAGCATTTGTTATGCTCTAGGCATTGAATATGAGGGTAGGGAATGTTCATTTCCCTTGTTCATTATGTATGAAACATGTACTGGTGTAGAAGGCGGCTTGCTGTGAGTGGCTCAGCCATTCCAGAATGAATATGGCAAGGGTATAGAGACCCTTGACCTCTCAACTCTTCCCGTCTTTCAAGCTTTGTCTTCCTTCCGCTCTTGGCTTGGTTTTGTCTGATGCTTACATAATTTACTCCACTAGTAATCTTGTTTTCAGAAAATAACCCAGGCCACAAGATTAACTCTGGCTGCAAGTGTTTTTATTGTTTGGCCCAACCCAATTTTTCTTTCTTAGCTTTGCAAAAATTATCTGTTTTGTTTCTTGTGAGCATGTTTACCTCTATGCCTTTGTTCACACAGTTCCTTCATCCTGGATGTAGCATTTATTATAGTCAGGAAGTCAGTTCTCCAGGGTCCAGATCAAGCTTTACTATTCTATAAAGCTTTCAAAGACCACACTAAATATAAAATGTCTCTTCTTGATCTAAGAGTCTAATGCATTAATTCAATCACATATACAGTGCTTGCTGAGTGCCCTTCGAATGCAAGAAACATTTTAACATTTCTTTGCATCTTTCTCTCCAGACTTGTATTGAACAGGTACAATGATACTATATTGTTGGTAAATGTCAGTGCTATGGTCTGAATGTGTCCCCCAAATCTATAGGTTGAGGCTTAGTGCCAATGTGATGGAAGTAAGAGGTGGGGCCTTTAAGAGGTGATTGAGTCATGAGTGGACCCTGGGTGGATGGGATCATGGCCCTTATGAAAGGGCTTGAGGGGGTGGGTTCATGCCTTTCTGACCCTTCCGCCACGTCAGGACACAGCATCCATCTTTTCCAAAGGATTCAGAAATTAGGCACCATCTTGGAAGCAGAGAGGCCAGGCGCTCACCAGTCAGTGAACTTCCAAAGCCGTGGTCTTGGACTTCCCAGGCTCCAGAACTGTGAGAAATGAATTCTTTTGTTTATGAATTTCCCAGTCTCAGATATTTTGTTATAGCAGCACTAATATACTGAGATGATCAGTTGATTTGATGTGTTGCACAAGGAGCAGTTCTTTTACCTTACATATTTCAGTGTTAGATATAATGTACATTCAAAAATTGTCTGGAAATAACTATGTTAAATCTTTTCATAGCATTCCCAAGTGTAGGGAATTTATAGCATGTAAATTATAGTCATAGTGCTAGGTACTAGGGGGACATATGGATAGCTAAAAATTATCTCTGATCTCAAGGTATTTGCAATTGAGAAAGAGGGGGGAAAACGTAACTCGAGGCAGGATAAAACAGGTTCTTAAAGAGTGGGCAGGTAACATGTTTTGGTGCTTTTGGGAAAGAGCTATTTAATGAGTAGGTGAATTAGGATCGCTTCATCAAGATAGTGGTGTTTGAGCTGAGCTTTTGATTCCTGAGAAGCATTTGAGAGAAAGAGAATAGGCGTGTGGACAAGCTGTCTCCATAGAAATGTGGGGCACATGGATAAACTGAGAAGTGTGACTGGGTGAAATAGTTTAGGGTCCGTTCATTAAAGACCTGATGGCTTTTGAGAAGTAAAATAACATGGCCCAAACTGTTTGAGCACAACAGCCCTGGTAGCCTCTTTGGAGATGAAATGAGATTTGGATGATTTAAAAAGGAAACTTCAATTTTATAATGAGTTCTGCTTTATGTATTTTTAGAAAATTGGGAAATATCTAAAGAGTACCCTTCAAACTGTAATGTTTTTTAAAAAACAATTTTTTTTCCTAATAAGGCATGAATGACAAAATGTCCCCCTCCTCCTTTTTTAGACTAGAGACAACAGACAATAGTCTTTCCGATCGACTGAAATCATTCTTTGCCTTGCTGATTTTCTGCACTGGCTTTTAGGGGTGGTAGAAACAGAAACGTTTTATGTAGCAATATTTAGATTTCTGCATATAGATTTTGTCCTGTCAAGATTATATATAAACAAACCATTCACAATTCATCAAAACGCATCACAGGCATTAACCTCATGATCCAAATTATCAATCTACTTCTAAATTAGTGTTAAGTCTCAATGTTAAATTGTACCAAAGTGTCTAATTTTATACTTCTTTAAATGCAAAGAATGTTATGAATTGATTTAATTTTTTTCGTTTAATTGTAGTTAATTTGGCTCTTTAAAAAATGTATGTTCAGAGGTACGAGGTAAAAGGAAAACATTTTGAGATAAAAATGAGGACAGTTATTTTAGATCATGAAATAAAGGTCAAAACATTCTGGTGCTTTCTGAGTCTCAGGCCAGTGCTTACGTTATGCGGGTTTGTGAATGTGGTGTCATTAGGCTGGGAAGCTGCCTTGGCCAGGGAGCCAAGGGGGGAATTATATACTATTTGATACACTAAGCTGTCCAGCTAACACTCTTGATGAAGTAGTAGGATAACTAAGAATGGAATTAGCATGGAATGGGTGTTGAGAGAGTCTGAGGTTATATCTGAACTTTCCCTAGCTCACTGTGGGGCCCCAGGACTTTAGTTTCCCTGTCTCTAAAATAAATGATATGAGGCATTGCCTTGATTACCGGTGATAGTGGTTTCGTTGTTAAGGTCAGTTTATCAGGTCAAAATGTACTGTGAATATTTGATAGAAATACCTGAGTGAATTTGTATTATCGATTCCCAATGTTGGTAGTATTTTTAAAAAACAGAAATTAGCATTAATTTTGGATAAGTGGCTGGAAATGGGAGAGGAGATGGGCAGAATCAACATCCCCCCAATTCTATAAAAGATGCAACCAGATAAGATTTTCCCAGAAGGGATGAATATGATCTACTTTGACAAAGAGATTAAAACAGCAGCAACATATCTTTGCTTCTATATTTTATTAAAAGGCCACATAAAAATTAAAAGGCTATCTTGAAACAAAAGAATCTAGGGTATGAAACATATTTAAGCAGTAGTTCATTTTTTGAAGTGAGAGAAGCTCATTATTTAGCAGATTTCTGAAAAAAATCTTTAAAAATAAATGTTTCAATATAATGACCACATTTATTAGCAGCAGAAATGGTTAAAAACATGCTTATAAATATGATCAATCTGATAAATATTCATTATCTGTCTCCTAAGGAGGCAGTGTGGTATACCGAAATGCTGTAGAATGTGGTTTCAAGCAGTCCTGAAATTAAAACCCAGATATATTATTCCTAGATGTGTGACTTTAGGAAAATATCTTAACCTCTTTGAACCTCAGCGTCTTTATCTGTAAAATGGGCAAAAGATTCCTGCTTTACATATCACTACCAGTCTTACTGTTATACACACGGAGGGGTGGGTAGTGGGGTGGGACCTGAAAGGAATCCCACCAAGACCTCTGTGCATGTTTGTGTGTATGACTTTGAACCTCACTATGATGTGTAATTACAGTGCACCAATAAAAGTACAAAAACCCACTGCTTCACAGCATCATGAGAATTTTTTTTTTTTTTTTTTGCGGTACCGGGGATTGAACCCAGGGGCGTTCTACCTCCGAGCTACACCACAGCCCTATTTTTTATCCTTTATTTTGAAACCGGGTCTCACAAAGTTGTGGAGGGCCTCACTAAGTAGCTGAGGCTGGCCGCGAACCCAGATCCTCCGGTCTCTTCCTCCCAAGTACTGGGATTACCATGAGAATTATTGATAGTGCATTTATTATGACATCTGGTAGGTACTAAATGACTGATATAACAGATATTTAATTGATGATAGCTATTATAACTATTTCCACTGTTGTTGCTGTTGCTGCTGCTAAACACTGTGCTAGTAGTTTAGAATAAATGTCCTTCATAAAAGAAAAGAGCTTGCTTTTTGAAAATGCTGTTCTAATCTGAGGGCTGACATCTGAAATTAAATCACAAAGTGTATTGATTTTCATATGATAGGAAATGGCCCCGGGGTCAAGCAAAGGAATAGCCTACTTATATTTACGCCAATTTACAAAGAAAACCATGTTCCTCCTTCTCTTCTACAAACATTCAAATACTTTTGTTGAGTACCTACATGATACAAACTACTGTGTATGCCCTGGGGATGCATCAGTCTTTAAGACAGAAATGATTCTTACTAGTAAACAGCTTACACTCTACAGAAAGACAGACAATAAGAACTAAGGGAACTCGTTTTGTTAAGTCTATGCAAATATTAAAAAATTTAAAAAACCCAAACAAACACCTTTAAGCATGACATTTCTCAAAATGGGCAAGCATATAATAGCTGCTTCCCTTTCCAAGTTATGGCAGTTGAATAAAAACTTAACACAGCAGACCTATCCCATTTCGATGATCTTTTTTTCTTTTGTGGTACTGGGGATGGAACCCAGGGGCATTCTACCTCTGAGCTACACCCCCAGCCCAATTTTATTCTTTTTTGGAAACAGGGTCTCACTAAGTTGCAGAGGGCCTCACTAAGTTGCTGAGGCTGGCCACGAACCTGTGATCCTCCTGTCTCAGCCTCCCAAGTACTGGGATTACAAGTGTGTACCACCACACCCAGCTAATTTCGATGATCTTAAGGAAATAAAATTGTGCGGGGCGTGGTGGCGCACGCTTGTAATCCCAGTACTTTGGGAGGCGGAGACAGGA
>PVJS01004306.1:57344-69950 GCA_004027185.1 Glis glis
CGAAAAAAAAAAAAAAAAAAAAAAGAAAAGAAAATTGTGAAGTTGTAGTTGGGCCAGCTCACTGTAGCTGTAATTAATTTCATGTGCCTGTGGCCTGTGAGGCCTGTGCCTATGCCATGTGGTGAGGGGGAAGCTCCTACTTGACCAAGGACTTAATTGTGCCTGTGAGGCCTTCTTGAAACCTCACGAGTTCCCTTTAACTCTATTTGTGTATTTTATTTTCCCAAGATACTACAGATGATCTTCATCAAGAAGATCTGGGAGAGGGAGGATGGTCCTGAAGTGTGCTCAGAGTTTGTACAGCTGAGGGGGCTTCGAGTGTCAGCACAGGAATGGAGCCCAAGGGTTCTCCGTTTCCATGTCTCCCCCTGGTAGCTTTTTCAAATGATTTCCCCAAGAATCAGAAAATAAAACAAAATAACAGCTTCATTCCTATTCAATTTAATTTTTTGATACTGAGGATTGAACCCAGGGGTATTCTATCTACAAGCTACACCCTTAGCCTTTTTTATTATTTTATTTTGAAGCGGGGTCTTGCTAAATTGTTGAGGCTGGCCTCCAACCTGAGATTGTCTTGTCTCAGCCTTCCAAGTACTAGGAATGCAGGCATGCACCACCACTCCTGGCTCTGTTTTTATTTTTTGTTTTGGAAGGCAGTTCATTATAGGATGTTTTAAACTAAGACGTAAAAGTAAAGAAGCCACAAATGCTATACTTGTTAGCCATGTGACTTTATGTTATAATATAACAAGGTTCTTGACCTCTTTGGGGTTCTTTTTTTAAATAAGAAGATCTGACTAGATTTTTTCTTAGATCATTTTTAAACCCAGAAAAACTCTGTATTTTCATGATTACATGAACTCTTTTTTCTTATATTTTTAACGATTTCTACATTTTGTTTAAATCTAAAGTAGTTTGTTTAAATATAAAATAGTTATTTCTCTTCACTTTTACTGAAAAAATCATGAAAAACATGTCAAGCATATGCTGTTTATTTAAAAATTATTTAAAAATAAACATCATGTATCTTGGCTTTGCTCTTCTATGTCTGTTTTTTATTCTCCTGTCACATGTATTTGGAGTCCTCAATGAAATATTGTTTTTTTTTTTAATTTTTATTCAAAATTAGAGTTCTGGCCAGGTGCAGTGGCACATCCCTGTAATCCCAGTACCTGGGAAGCTGAGACAGGAAGATCACAGGCTTGAGGCCATCATACAGTAATTTAGCGAGAGCTATTTAAAAATTAAAATAAAAAGGACTGGGGTGTATGTAGTACAGAGGTAGAATACCCTGTGAATTTAATCCCAGTACAAAAAAAAGAAAACAGAATCCTGTGTTTTAGTCCAGTAGGCTGGGAGAACACAACTACACTGTTAAAAAAGATCCTGAGGACCAAAGTCCATAGATAGGCTGGAAGGGTTCCATGAATCACTTGACACAGCATTTTGTGGATGTGCCTCATATACTTTTGTGAGCAGAGAACTGTCATCAGATCATCAAAGGAACCCACAATCAGCCAAAAATGAAGACCTGCTTGTTCTTTTTTTAATACTTTTATTGGTGCCTTGTAGTCTCACATCATAATGTAGTTCATAGTGATGGCGACATACATGCACACAGCACTTGGCGGGCTTTCCCCTGGCTCCATCTCCAGCCCCCTTTCCCCATACAGGGTATTGAGACTGGCGTTGGTATTCTTGCATATGTACATAATGTCGATGAAAGTGATTCCTTTATTGATCCTCCTTCTTCCCCCTCCTTCCTCTAGACCACCTCCCTCGCTCCACTGGAGTTTCTCCTCCATTATCTGAAGTCCCTCTGGTATCCCAATTATTTCCTAGCTTCCGCATATGAGAGAAAATGACCTCATATGACCCTTCTATATGAGGCAGATTAGCAAAGAAAGTGTTTCTTCAAGAGATTCTTGTAGCCTTTATAATGTAACAAGGGATCAGGGAGGATGGGAATGAATAGCTTTCTCTTCTGAGAAGATCATGTGTTCTCTCCTGGGCCATGGATGCAGATGCAGAAATACCATTTAAAATAATTCAGTCCTCCATGGCCTTTTTTGCTGAATACTTTTAAATATTTGGTGTTTGTATGTCAAACTTATCATTTATTTTCCTTACTTTCTCCTTCATGTCTTTTGGCATATTTAGACATGGTAATGTTTGGTTATCTTTGCTGTCTAAGAAATTCACTTTGAAGCCAGCACAGATTTTTTTAAAACTATGTTATGAATTAAATGAAGTTGTTTATTCTAGAGGCCAAGGCATTCAATTCTTAAGAACTATACTGACAACTATAGTATACAAAATGGAATGGGCTGTTTCTCTACTTTGGAGAGTATTTTTTATATATCTATATGTCAACAATGTTGATATCAGAAATTTACCTTAATTCAAAGTTCCCGAGGACCCCTTGTACCTTGAGTTGCTTCACAGAAAACTATTGAGATGTGTTTGGAAGGTCCAGGGTTGCCATGTTCTGCATGAAGGTTTGCAGCCCTCCTCACATTGTGGTGTGTCATGGTCCTGGGTAAAGGCTGTGTAGATTTCTAATTAGCCTATTAAAGGTTCTGAGAAACTCTATAGTAACAACTTTAATTTTGTTTATTTGATCACATAACTTTAAAAAAAATCTATCAATATTTGGCGAGGCTAGTACTCTGCAACTCTGCAAAACACCAGGAAATTATTACAAATGGATTTAGCCAGGTATCTTATTCTTGGGTACAGAATGTTTTGCATCTTGAAATATTCAGTTCAGTTTAATGGATTGGGCAGAACACCTGGAAAGTTCCCCCAAATTTCTATGAAGTTTTGGTCAAGAAGTGTAGGTAACATTTATCACCCACTGGTTATGCATAAGTCACTGTCTTTGTGCTTTACATCAGTTATATCATTTAATCTCTTCAAATAAGCTACAGGGTATGTGCTATTATTAGTTGCATTTTATAGATGAGAAAACTGGTCCCTAGATAAATAGGCACTTGACAATATTTGGCATAGGCACTGAGTGGCAGAATCAGAAAAGAACCCTGGACAGTTTCATTATTGCACATGGGGCTTTTCTGTCTATCGAATATTTGATTCTGACCATGGAGATACAGTCCGACTGTAGAAGAGGTCACAGATGCAGGGGAGGCCAGAGGTACACCCTCAAGTCCCGTGGTCCTCCCTTTCCCTGTCTCCCTGCTTATGGGGTCTCCCAATGTCCAGCGGTTTACATTGGAGGCCTTTTGTCCATTATTTTCAGCCATCTTATTTTCTTGCTCTTATCTTTTTATTCACTGTGCATTTTAAAATGTTAATTTTAGACAGGTGCATCTTTTCTCATAACCTGGCTTCCTTTAGGCCCAACTGAGTTCCTCTACAGATCCAAATCTGTCCTAATCTGGATGACCGGCTGAGATAATAAATACGGGGAATTGGGAAGACATAAAGTAGAAAATGGGACTAGAGTGTTGCATTTGAACTCTGAAGACCTCTAAATAGCTCCTAAGAGGTGGGTAAACGATTGCCTACTTATACTCTTGCTCATTTGTGCCAGTTTTTAGAATGGAGGTACTGGACACATGAAGCTGGATGCTCATCTCGTCCCCTAAAAATGACTTTAAATCAATCCAGAAAAAGTTATTTGCCTTAATGCCAAAGTAAGGGAGGACACAGATGCTTTTTAAATTTTTATTGAGTTTTATACACAGTGAAGTACATTACTCTTAGGTGAAGAATAAGTGAATGTTTACATATACCTATGCCTGTGTGGCTGTTACTCTGATCAAAATATATAACTTTCTGTCACACAAGATCTCCCCATGTCCATTCCCAATCAATACCCTTTCTTTCCCACTGGTCGCCATTATTACAATGTCTATCAGATCAATTTTGACTATTCTTGAGCATCATATACATTGAAATCATAGAGTATGAGCTCTTGAGCGTCTGGCTTCTTTTCTTCTCATCACATCTATGAGATTCATCTATGTAGCATCAATTCACTCTTTTTCTATGCAGCATTCCATTATATGAAAATACCATAGTTTATTGATCTATTTTACTATCAATGGACATTGGGTCATTTCCAATTGGGGCTATTATGAATAAAACTATATGAATATGCTTACACATTTTTAATAGACATGTGAAGCCTTTTGTGATAGATAACAAGGAATGCATTGTTAAATCATAAGATAAGAACATATTTAGTTTACTACGTATTGCCCAAAAGTTTTCCCAAGAGGTTTTATCAATTTAGCTTCTTACCAGTATTGTATGAACGTTCTAGTTGCGTCCCATACTTGCTAGCCCTCGGTTAACCCTTTGTATTGTCAGTTTTAAATTTTAGTTATTCTGGTGAGTGTATAGTGACATATATATTTTGTGCACAGGGAAGAATTTAGACTTCTGTTTGTGTTTTGGTTCAACAAATATTTATTTCAAATTTATTATGTACAGCATGCTCTAATATATTTAGTGCACGCTCACAGTCTAAAGCAATAAATCAAGTTTTACTTAATGGAGCACACAAGTACTTAGGAGTGTGCTTAGTAATGGGAAGGATAGAAAAAGTAAAAGCAGAAGTCTGGTTATTGCCCCCCATGATTATACAGTCTGTTGAGGAGGTAAAAGTAATGTATAGGAAATGAGCAATCCAGGCTGAGTGGTGGTGTATGCCTGTAATCCTAGTGCTTGGGAGGCTGAGACAAGAGGATTGCAAGTTTGAGGCCAACCTAGGCAATTTATTGAGACCCGGTGGTGTCAAAAAAAAAAATCCAAAAAACTGGGGTATAGCTCAGTGATAGAGTGCCCCTGGGTAAAATCCCCAGTACTGAAAACAAAACAAAACAAAAACCAGAAAGAGAAAAAAAGAAAATGAGCAATCCAAAGTGCTATGAAGGCATGTAGGTGCTAAATCACATGTCAGTAGCATAGGAGAGTGGAACTGACTCTGGTATTCTTCAGGTAAGTTTTAGAGGCTCTGTTATAGTTAGATATAAAATGTCCCCTAAAGAGCCCATTTATTAATGTTTGGAGGAATGTTGACCGGAACAGACTCCCTGCTTCCTCAGTTTCCCATACTGAATGAATCACTATGTGCTATCACTTCTGTTTTCTAGATCAGAATTTCTTTGCTTTTTTTACTCTTTGGAGCAGTAGGTCAACATTTGTGATTTTGTTTGTGTGTTAAGTAAAACTACCTTTCAAGTGCTTTCTCTACCTTCATTTTAACCTTCTTTTATTCATTTTTTTTTTTTTTTTTTTGGTCAGAATGTTCTTCCTAAAAGCTGACTCTCATCCCTTGATGTCACCCTCTACTTAAAGGTCTCCAATTGTTTCCTATTGTTTTGGGGGCAAAAGCAAAACTCTACAGCATGTCATCTAAAACTTTAACGTACTCTAGCTTTGGTCTACACTTCTGGCCTCATATCTTTCCACTTCCCACAGGTATACATACAATTTACCATAGACCCTGAATTACCTCCATTTTTCTCAACCTACTATGATATTTCATGACATTTCATATGCTGTTTTCCTGCCTTAAAGACTAGCATGAAGGTTCACTTATGAACCTCTAGGAAGCTGTTTCTGATCCATCATCTATGTCTGGTTTAAATGCCCCTTCTGGGTGATCTCATAGAACTCCGTGAGTTCTGCTCACAGAGTATTGTAATTGTTGGTTTATTGTTGGTTTATTTTACTCATTCTCTCTACTAGATTGTATCTTCATCCTTTTTTTTCCCCATGGTACTGGGGATAGAACCTAGAGGCATCCTACTTCTGAGCCATACTCTCATATTTTTTTATTTTGAAACAGTGTTTCACTAAATTGCTGAGGTTTTCTAAGTTTCTGAAAGCTGACCTTGAATCTGTGATCCTCCTGTCTCTGCCTCCCAAGTATTAGGATTTCAGGTGTGCACTACTATGCCCGGCTTGGAGTCTACTCTTTTTTAAGGGAAGGGCCACTGTCATTCACACTTAGTAGATAGAAAATACGTTGATGAACTGGAATTTTAGCCATCTATTGATATATAGGATTTTAATAGATGAACAGTATAGGAAAAAGTATTTCTAAGAGGTAGAACACATATCAGAAGTGTGGAGACGGGAATTACCTTGTGTGTGCAGGGAACAGGAGAGCTAAGTGAGCTGAGGGGAAGTTGTATGGGAATGGTGGCCTGTACTTGACTAAAGGGGACAGATTATGCTGGAGAATATGGGAGTAAAGGCTGAAAAGGTGAGATGAAGTCAGATTATGGAGGGCTTTGAGTCTGATGGAGAGGTTTAGGCTTGTTACGGGTTACGAGGGGTAGTTATTATAAGTTTTGAATAGTGGAGCAATGTGATGAAGGCAAGTTTTAAGAAATGTTAGTTTATTTATTTATCCCTACTTTATTAAGGTAAAATTGAGAAATATTTCATGTGTTTATAGTGTACAGTGTGGTATTTTGATATACTTGTGCATTGTGGAATGAGTAAGGAGTGTTATTTAATAGAAATCTGTGGAGGAGTAGATTTTAGAGGGGAGTCTGGAGGCAGTGAAACCAAGTAGAAGACTTTCATGGTCACTTAGGTGAGATGAGAAGAAATTAGACAGTAGTAATGGCAAGGCTGTAGATACAGAGGAAAAGGTAGACACAGTTCATATCCTAAAGGGTAAATTAATATGACTTAGACCAGACATACTTCATCTTTCAACTCTCCTTAGTTCAGTAAAATGTTGGGAATATTGGCTTACCCAGTGTTTCTTAAAAAACATCAAATTACAGCCTTCCTTCTTCATCTTTTCTGAAATTAATGCCACTTATTTAAAATCCTCATTATCACTTACTGTCCACCTTAATCCATTTATAACTCTCATAGGAAACATAACGGACGCACAGCCTTCCTTTCCCTGCTGCCGGCTGCCACATTCGCGCTCCTGACTCATGCCGTTCCTCACTGTCACCGCTCCACGACAGCCACGCGCTGGTAACGACTTAATCATCGTGTGGCATGAATCCATCTAGAATCAGAGGCCTACAGAATTATGAAACCAGAGGGAATATATGGCTTATATTCATTTTAGAGATGATCTGAGGCCAGAAATATTAGGTGACTCATGTAGTGTAACATAGCTCATTATTTCTAAGTCTTCTGAATTTTAGTTCAGTATGCTTTCCATTAAATTATGTTTTCTAAGCTTGAATTTCTATGTTCAAAAACGCAAATAACAATTTTCTTAGGTCAAAAACTTAGCAACTTTGCTCCTTGCATTCTTATATCCATGGGACAATCACCTTGTCTCTTGAAACTTCTTTTCCCCATTAAACACTTTCTGACCATCTAAAACTCCTTGTTTGATCTGAGAGCATTTATAGCTATTTAGATACTTTCCTTACCAATATAGTAAGCCTCATCATCTTAATTTTTTGGTGTGATCACTGTAGCTCTTTTTCTTCCCCATTTTTATGTGCTTTTAAAAAATCTAGAATGCAGATCTAATTATTGGGGAAAATCCTGGAATTATTCTAATACAAACATCTATAATTTCATGCTATTGACTCTTCATGTGTTATACTTATCCCTATCTTTACTTTGAGTTGCTGTTGTTATTTTTCTCTACATTTTATTTAAGTATAGTATACTTATAGAAAATGTGATTTTGCCTTTTCCTTTTGAGAAAAAAATGCTTAAAGCAAGTCAGAGGCTTAGCTCAGATTCTAGTGAGGGCACTGATGGGGGTGTGTGTGAATAAGAGGGTGCATGGTTGACTGGGGGCCACCATGCAGCAGACTGCCACAAATGCCATACAGCAAAGAGAATAGAAATCAGCTCAGCTTGGGGAAGAGTTAAAATTTTCCTATTTAGAAAGTGTTGACCAGCCGGGTGTGGGTGCTTATAATCCCAGTACTTGGGAGGCTGAGACAGGAGGATCGCAGGTTTGCGGCCAGTCTCAGCTACTTAGTGAGGCCCTCTGCAACTTGTGAGACCCTGTTTCAAAATAAAGAGTAAAAATAGGGCTGGGGGTGTATCTCGGAGGTAGAATGCTCCTGGGTTCAATCCCCAGTGCCACAAAAAGAAAAAAAAAAGAAAGAAAATGTTGTCAGTTTCCCACACTAGAGCACTGAAGCAAGGACTGTATGCAGTTTACTACTGTGTTCCTAGCTCTGACCACAGCACCAGGTACTTAGGAGAAAGTCATTAAACTTTTGTGTAATAAATGAGTATATGTGTGTAAAGAGAAGAGAAGAAGGTCAAATACTCAGGCTTTCTTCAGAAATAATAATCCACAGAGAGGGTACTGAGGGAATAGAGAACCAGCCAAAGGGAGAATTTCAAAGGACAGGATGGTGGACATAGTATTTTATTGTAGCAAAAAAGTCAAGGAGAAGAGGGAGAAGAAAAGCCTACAGGGTTTTATTAGCATTCCTTGAAGCTGAAAATGTCATCTTTTATTCTACCTTCTTTTGTTGGTCGGTTGAAATGTTCTTAGAGATTTCTCCAGTTTCACAATCTCTAACCAAATTTTACGCGTTCAGGCACTTTAAAGTATAATGGCACTCGTGAATCTTTACTATATTAGTTAGACTCAAAGAGAAATACTGTTTGACTTACAACTTTTAAATATTTTTAACAGGTTGTTCTGTAAAATCTTTAACAATATCCAGGGAAAATCAAAGTGAAACAAAATTGTAAGATCAGAAAAGACAATCAACTCTAGAGTTACAGCCAGAAGTAAAAAATCACATCATTTTTATTATTGTGGTGAAATATGCATAAGATTAAATTTATCACTTTAAATCTTTTTGAGTATATAATTCAGTGGCATTAAGTCTGTTCACATTGTTGTGCGACCATCATCACCATTCACTTCCAGAATGTTTTTATTATTCCACATTGGAACCCTGTACCCATTAATTCCTCATTTGCTCCTGGACACCGCTTTTGTATTTTCTTTATGGATTTGACTCCTTTAGCTACTCTAACAAGTGGAATCATAGAATACCTTTCCTTTTTTTACTTATCCTAATGTTTTCAAGGTTCATTCATGCTGTAGCACGCATCAGAATGCCATTCCTTTGTAAGGCTGAATAATATTCTGGTTCATTCATCTAACAAAAAACATTTGGGTGGGTTGTTTCTCTCTTTAGATTATTATGATCATCTTTTCCTGAATAACCATAGTGATTTTGGATTTTTTTCTCTCCTTAAAGTCCATTTGAATTCTCCATATCCTCTTTTCCATTTCTATTCATTCAGAAAAGTTTCTGGTAGAGCATCCTGGGAGATCACTGAAAGACATAGGTAGACAGCAGGGCCATCCTTTTCTCATGGTTGAAGGAAGAGGATAATTTTATCTGGTGGATACAGTTTTTAAATAAGGAAAGGGGAAGAATGTTGCCACCTAAGTAGCTGTGTGACTTTGGGCAATGTACTTGATCTGTTTGTGTCTCAATTTCCTCAAACTATAAAATATAGAAATAATACCTCATGGGTCTGTTACAGGGATTAAAAGTGCTTGGCTCATAGGAGGTTAATAAATGAAACGAAGTGTGTTTGTGTGTATCCTTGTTCTCAGATCATTGAAAAATGGCTGGTAGATTTTCACAAATTTAGGCTGAATGTTTGGGATCAAATAACTTAAAATACAGGTTGTGTCACAATCGTTTAGGGTGCTGGGAATGATGTAGATGATATAGCCAGAAATAGCAGTCATCTTCCAGTGATGCTTACTCTGAGATACAAAAAGAGGCCAGTTAGAGGGTCACATCATCTGCATGTTAAGATGCCATGGGAAGAGAAAATAAGCAATGGGTTTGCGTATGGACCCTGCAGAGAGGCGTGTTGCCAGACAAGCTAATTGCAGACACTGATTTGCCATTGAGCTGTTTATTATTTGGGAAGCTTAATTTTGCTTGATCAGGGTGAATATCAGCCTGGATTTATTTATTTAGCTATGATTAATGATTCTTCTAAGCAATATTGGGTAGTTCAGTTTAAAAACTTGCTACCATTTATTGAGTGTTTATTGTGTTCCAGACTCTGGAATAAGTGTATTACATATAATATCATTGTACTGAGGTAAATGCCATTACCAATCCCACTTTAAAGATGAAGATATTAAAGTTAATCAAGACTTAAGTAATTTTAGTCTTGCATGGCTAGTAAGTGATAAAGTTGGTATTTGATCTCAAGAACTCTGACTTAACTGTATTTTAACAATTATACAAAGATCAACTTTTTTTCTTTTCACGAACTGAAAACTATCATGCAAGATTATTTGACTTGATTCCAAATAAATTTAAGGAGAAATTTTCAAGAATTTTCTCAATTATGAAGATAGAAAAGTATAATTGGGAAGGTTAAAAATGAGAAAAAGATCATTTAGTTAATGTTAATTTTATCTTAGAGGAAGAAAACTAATTTACAGAACTTCCAGAAGTTTTACAGAGAGGTAATCTACATCAGATGATTTGAGGTCAAACATGTTGGGGTTAAGCCTTGAAAGGATGTTTTGAAGTTACTTAATATTGTATTTTTAAAGTCATATTATTATTATTAAGAAGTTTCCCTCTGGAAATTGCACTAGAGCACGGGCACATACTTTTCATTTATTCATCTTGTAAATATTAGACATCTACTGGAGAGTATAAAGGTTTGCAGTATCAAGAAAGGCACAGTTCCCACCTCCAAGGAGGTCATAGTGTGATGACAAGAATGGACAAGCAAGTGCTGTAGTAAAGCCCAAGGTCCTGGGGCCAAGTTAGCCCCTGACAGGAAGGTGGGGTTGGAAAGCTCGAGGAGGGAGAATCAGGTTGAAGCTGAGCTGCCTGTGGTTCAAAGAGAAATGATTAAAACAGAATAAATAAAACTAAAAACCAAGTGAGGAACTCTGCAAAAGATTTGCAGCATATATGATAATTTAAGGGTTGATGCTTTCAATATATAAACCATTTTTATTTTTTATTTTGTATTTTTTTAATGTGCTTTTATTGGTGCATTGGAGTCTTACATTGCAATGAATATCTATTTGATGTTAACATACATGCACACAGCTCGTAGTGCCCCTCCACCTCCCCCCACCCGTATGAAGTACCAAGAATGATGTTGGTATATTTTCACATGCACATATATGTTTATGATAGTAATTCCATTAATTCACTTCTTTCTTGCCCTCCCCCTTCCTTTGTACCACTTCCCTTGTTCTGCTGAGGGTTCTCCATTATCAACCAGAGTCCCTTTTGTGACCCTACTACTCCTTAGGTTGCACATATTAATGAAAACATATGTCCCTTCTTTTTTTGTGATTGATCTCGCTTAACATAATGTTCTCCAGATCCTTACACTTTCTTGCAAATGATGTTATTTTGTTCTTCTTTATTGCTGAGTAGAATTCCATTGTGTGTATTTCCCACAATTTTGTAATCCACTCATCTGTTGATGGACACCTAGGTTGGTTCCATGATTTGGCCACTGTGAATTGTGCTGCTATGAACATGGGTATGCATATGTTACTGTAGTTTTCTGGTTTCAATCCCTTTGGTATGATACCCAGTAGTGGTATAGCTGGGTCATATGGTGGATCCATTCCCAGTTTTCTGAGGAATCTCCACACTGATCTCCATAGTGGTTGAACTAGCTTGCAATCCCACCAACAGTGTAGAAGAGTCCCAGTTTCCCCACATCCTTGCCAACATTTGTTGTTGTTTGACTTCTTAATGATTGCCATTCTTACTGGGGTCAGATGAAATCTTAGAGTAGTTTTGATTTGCATCTCTCTGATTGCTAATTATGTTGAACATTTTTTCATTTATCTATTGGCCATTTGTATCTCTTCTTTCATGAAGTGTCTATTCATTTCAGCTGCCCACTTCTTGATCGGATTATTTGATTTCTTAGTGTAGAGCCTTTTAAGTTCTTTGTATATCCAAAAGGGGACATCACCACAGATAGTGAAGAAATCCAGAGGATCATAAGAAACTACTTTGAAAACTTATATTCCAATAAAATGGAAAACCTAGAAGAAATCGAAAGATTTCTAGACACATGCAACCTACCTAAATTGAACCAAGAGGATATAGAAAACCTGAATCAACCAATAGCAAGCACAGAGATAGAAACAGCAATAAAAAGTATGCCATCAAAGAAAAGCCCAGGTCCAGATGGTTTTCCAGCTGAATTCTACAAAACCTTTACAGAAGAACTAAAACCAATACTTCACAAACTATTCTGTGAAATTGAAAGAGATGGAATTCTTCCAAATTCCTTTTATGAGGCCAACATCACATTAATACCAAAGCCAAATAAAGACACTTCAAGAAAAGAGAATTACAGACCAATATCATTAATGAACATAGACGCAAAATTCTAAATAAAATACTAGCCATGTGCATTCAAAACCATATTGCGTACATCATGACCATGTTGGTTTCATCCCAGGAAAGCAAGGCTGGTTCAACATACGCAAAACAATACACGTTATTCACCATATAAATCGAACTAAAAACAAGAATCACATGATCATTTCAATAGATGCAGAAAAAGCATTTGACAAAATTCAACACTCATTCATGTTAGGAACTCTACAGAAGATTGGAATAGAAGGAACATACCTCAACATCA